>CAUYRT010027641.1:0-66778 GCA_963574885.1 Lepilemur ruficaudatus | reverse complement strand
AAGATAAATATAGAAAAAATTAGCCGGGTATGGTGGTGCATGCCTGTAGTCCCAGCTACTTGGGAGGCTGAGGCAGAAGGATCGCTTGAGCCCAGGAGTTTGAGGTTGCTGTGAGCTAGGCTGACACCATGGCACTATAGCCCAGGCAACAGAGTGAGACTCTGTCTCAAAAAAAAAAAAAAAAAAAAAAGAAAATTTCTTTTAAAGACCACACAATAAAAGATTGAAAATAAAGAAAACAAAAAAAAAAGGAGGGTGGAAGAAGAAACAAAAAAGCAAAGATGACAGAACCAAGATTTAAAAATGTATCATAACTATAAACATATATCAGATAAACTCCCTATTAAAAGAAAGAACAAAGATTCTGAACTATAAATCCAATACAATCCTAACCAAAACCCTGTATGTTTTTTGTGTGACAACAGGATGATTCAAAAATTTGTATGGAAATGCAATGACCCAGAATAATTAAGACAATTTTGAAGAAGACCAAATTTGGAAGACTTACACTACCAAATTTCAGGACACTACAAAGCTACGTTTTTTAAGACAGTGAAGTATTGGTGCAAAGATAGACAAATAGACCAATGTAACAAAACAGAGAGCTCTGAAATAGACCCACACGTACACATTTACCTGAGTTATGACAGGTAAATGTCATAAATTTATCCCTTTTCAATAAATAAATCCCTTTTCAATGAGAAAAGGATGATCTTTTCAATAAACGGTGCTGGAGGAAAGGACAGGGATTAGGCTGAGGTGGTAAGGAAGGGTTGTACAGTGCAGGATCAAATTTAAAATTTTGACACTCTGTTCATCACGGATTTTTTGCATTAATTTTGATTTTTAATAGTATTGAGTTAAATTTCTTGATTATTAAGTTTTTTGGTGCCCCTTAAATTTTGTGCCTGAAATGAATGTCTCACTCATTTTACCCTAATCCCTGCCCTACTGGAGGAATTGGATATCTATATGAGGGGCATGGGGGACTATGACCCCCTACCTTACACTATACACAGAAAGTAATTTGAGGTGAATCATAGATCTAAACATGAAAATAAAACCATAAGGTTTCTAGAAGAAATACAGAACAGTATGTTCATGGCATGGGGATAAAGATTTCTTATACTTTGTGGGAGGAAAAAAAAGCACTAATCATAAAAGCAAAAATTGATAAATTAGAATTCATTAAAATTAAGAACTTCTGTTCATTAAGATACCATTGCAAGTGAAAAGGTAAGCCGCAAAGTGAGAGAATTTATTTTAAATACCTATATCTGGTGAAGAACTCATATCCATAATATTTAAAGACTTTCTACAGATCAGTAAGTAAAAGATTGACAGGCCAGTCCTTAAAAATGCTCAATATACTTGAACAGGCAGTTCACAAAGAGAATTTCCAAATGGCCAACAAACATGAGAAGTAGCACCATAACATTAGTCGTCAGGGAAATGTACATTAAAACACAATGTACAGAGTGACTAAAATGACAAAGACAGACAATGCCAAGTGTTGGCAAGAATGCAGAGCAACTAGAGCTCTCATACTCTATTCATGGGAGTATAAATTGGTCTAATCACTTTAGAAAATTGGCATCATCTACTAAAATTAAACATACATACCATATGGCCAACTAATTCCTCTGCTATTAGAAATAAGGATTCCACCAACAATGTGTCACTTGCAAGTAACATTCTGAAACCTTCTTTATCTTGTCATATAGGTATAACCTTTTTCAAAATTATTTTTATTTTTTTCTTTTCTCTTTTTTTCCTTTCCTGAATAAATAAGGAAAGTAAGGTATAATCTTTTTTAATCATAAAAAATAAACAATTGATTTTTTGATGTAATATGCAAGAATTCCAGACATGGGATTATGAAAGCATTTTTTAAAATCTATTTTTTATGCCACAATAGGTAAATTTCATTCTACATTTCAGTATACATTGGGTTCCCAAACTAACAAGCATGAGATAATGTCACTTTAATATTTGTTATGGGCCAAGCACAGTGGCTCATACCTGTAATCCTAGCACTCTGGGAGGCCAAGGCGGGAGGATTGCTTGAGGTCAGGAGTTCGAGACCAGCCTGAGGCATAGGTCTATAAATTCAACAAAACTCATCATACTTTTTTTTCAAGACAGAGTCTCATTCTGTTGCCCGGGCTAGAGTGCCGTGGCATCCGTCTAGCTCACAGCAACCTCAGACTCCGGGGCTCAAGCGATCCTCCTGCTTCATCCTCCCGAGTAGCTGGAATTATAGGCACTTGCCACCAAAACTCATCATACTGTACAGTTAAGATCTGTGCATTTTATTGTATATGGTTATACCTCAATAAAAATGTGTTTGTTGACCAAAAAAAGCCTTTTCTTACATAACATGCAATAAGAAATTTTATTAGTTGTTTTATATAGCAGAGTGATCTGCTGAGTAATTTACACCATACTGTGTTTTTATTGCTGCATCCTTCTGAGAAAGAAACTATTAATAGATCCCATTTTCCCTCACCGAACAAGGTAGCTGGGCCTTTGTTCTCAGGGTCTTCGTTCTTCTAATACACAGCAGGGAATTAGTTTTTCAAGGCTGCAGAAAATTGGCAGGAGCCTAAAAGACAGCCCTAATATAAGTCTAGATCTGTGGAGGATTTTAAGCTGAAGTGTACCAGACCTTTAGTGTTTAGTGCTTCAGGGGTTGAAAAGGGAGGGAAGCTGGCTCCCTGGAACTGGGAAACAACACAGAAACTGAGCCTGATGAATTTAGCCCTCCTGGTGTTGAGAGTTCAGGTGCATCATTTGAGGGGGTTAGCAGAGAGGTCTCTGTGACCAAGGTTGGCACAGAAGTCTTGAGCCACAGTTTTTGCCTTCAGATGGCAAAGAAGTAAAGCCACAGCTATCCTCCAAGGCTTAAAAGCCTGACCCTGACCGGGTGAGGTGGCTCACTCTGGGAGCACTCTGGGAGGCCGAGGTGGGTGGATAGCTCAAGGTCAGGAGTTCAAAACCAGCCTGAGCAAGAGCGAGACCCCGTCTCTACTATAAATAGAAAGAAATTAATTGGCCAACAAAAAAAAAAAAAAAAAAAGAAACAGTATAAGAAAATTTGACAGAAAGTAGAAAAGAAACAATACAAGACAAAATCTAAGATTAAATAGAATGACCAAGTGCCAAGTAAGATGAGTGAGAAAAGACATAACCAGACACATCACGATACTGAAGTAAAAGGAAAACTACTAAAAACAAACAAAACTTCCATAGAGAAAGAAGGAAAAAGGATTATCTAAAAAAGGAGCAAGACTAAGAAGTGACAAAAGACCTCTCAATGACAATACGAGAGGCAAAAAGGCCATGGAGCTGTGTGCTCACAGCGCTGGTGGTGGACAGTGACTGAACCCGGAACTGCACACACAGGGAAACTGCCGTCCAAGTGCGTAAGTGAAAAAGAGCCACTTCGGACGTCACGGATTCAGAGCGTTTACCATCCACGGGCTCCCACTAAGAAAATTACTGAGGTCACAGAAAAGCAAAAGAAAACAAAAGAAGTGAGAGTCAAGAACTTATTTTTCCCTAACTGCACATGCTTCTGCCTTAAAGAGAGCTGGGTGGTGTCCTTTGATCAGTTTACTCTTGGTTGAGGAGCACTGACCTGGTGTGTCATCTCCCCAGAACAAATGGCTAGAGAGAAGCAAGAGCTCACACAGATGTCTCTTGGTCTGGAGCTGTACCTGTGAGTTTGTGGTATCAAAGTGTGGAATGGCATGGCATGTTGGCTCTGAACCCTGGCTTTTCCCTTTGTCAACTAAAACAATCATTAGAGCAAATGGACAACCTACAGAATGGGAGAAAATATTCGCATGCTACACATCCGATAAAGGGCTGATAGCTAGAGTCTGTAAAGAACTCAGTCAAATCAGCAAGAAAAATCAACAACACTCCTACACTGCTAGTGGGACTGCAAGCTAGGACAACGTCTATGGAAATTAATATGGAGATACCTCAAAGAACTCAAAATAGAACTGCCATTGAATCCAGCAATCCCGCTACTGGGTATTTACCCAAAGGAAAAAATGACATCCTATAAAAAAGACACCTGCTTGCGAATGTTTATAGCAACACAATTCACAATTGCAAAGATGTGTAAACAACCCAAGTGCCCATCAATACACGAGTGGATTAATAAAATGTGGTATATGTATACCACAAAGTACTACTCAGCCATAAAAAAATGGTGAACTATCTCTTGTATTATCCTGGATAGAGCTGGAGCCCATTCTTCTAAGTGAAGTATCACAAGAATGGAAAAACAAGCACTCCATGTACTCACCGTGGAAGTAACATTGATAGGGTGTCAGGCAGGTGGGAGGGGGGAGAAGGGGATGATCAATTCACGCCTAATAGGTGTGGTGCGCACGGTCTGGGGCATGGGCACATTTGTAGCTCTGACTTGGGTGGTGCAAAAGCAATTTATATGACCAAAGCATTTGTACCCCTGTAATATTCTAAAATGAAAACAAAAACAACAAACAAAACAAAACAAAAAACATTAATTGAAACAAAAAACTAAAAACAAAAACAAACAGAAGTATGGCTACCTAGCTGGGGGGCCACCATCCCACCACATGTTCACTGGCCTTTAAATTCTCAAATCCATCCCATGAGTGTTCGGAAGAGGTGAGGTCAGGGCAATTATCCCTCTCCTCACACTGACGTTCTAGATTGCAGTAAACATACCTCTGTGACTTTTTCTAATTGGAAGCAGCGCAATGGTAGACTTTGATTGCTCAGAACAACAGGTGTGTGCCCAGCTGGTCACGGAGGCATGACCTGGACCTCTGGGAGCTCTGCCCAGTGGCCTGGCCTCTTGGGATAATGCCAGCCCAGCAAGATGGAGCAAGAAGGCCAGTCAGGAAGAGGCCCTGACAGCCTTGGGAAGGGGGAAAACAAAAGCTGTCATAGGAGGCTGCAGGTCCTAGAGGCCCAGAAGCGAACCCACAGAGTGTGGCTTTAGTGACCCTCCTGAGCAGGCGTGAGAGGAGGCTTATGGGGCCACCTCGTCAGTCACCAGAGTCTGGCTGTGGCACGACAGATCCTGACTGGGACCTGGCCTGATCCCAGGCAGGCCTCTCCAGAGAGGAGGGTTTGGAAGCTCTTTAAAAATTCATACGTTATTAAAGTAATTCTTTCCCCTCAAATTTCTGTCCCCTGCCTAATTGTGCTTGGGAAGACCGAGTGGGGATAATGTTCCCGGCACAAGTTTGTGCTTTTGTGGTGGCTCGCCCAGTCCTTAGCCAGGCCTGGTCCTCCTCCACTTAGGGGCACTCGTCCCTGACCTCCAGATTGGAGGGAGGCTGGACACCATGCTGAATCGGTTATGTCAGAAGGGCCCTAATGAACTTGGCTTTATTATAATCATAGATTGTGTGATCTAGAAAAAGCCATTATGTCCTGTCTCCTGGCTCTAGGCAGGGTGGAATTTAAACCAGTTTTCTCAGATAACCATCTTTTCAGCTTTTTTAATAAAGTAATTCCCAAAGAAGCAGTTACCTTAGCAGCTCTTGGGAAGGCTTTCCTGCATTTCTCGCTGCTGGCCAAGAACGGTTAAGTCGCTCCCCTGCAGACCCACAAGGACTTGGGGAAAGGACCAGCCTGAGAACTCTCCTGGTGCCCTGGAGACCACTGAATACACGTGGCCTTGCTCCATCTTTAGATGGGAATGAGAGGGCCTCTTGGTTCTTAAATCTGCTGCAGAGAGATTTGTGTTACATGCTGCTGCTGGGTTCAACCCTCAGATTTTTCCTTCATGCTTCAGGCAGTACATACCAATTGGAAAGCATCTGAGCAGAGTCAGAGGAAACTATGGTAGAGGGGACGAAGGGGGAGACTGTGAAGGGAGAGTGGGAGAGAACAGGCCGTTGCGTAGGCGGCTTTGAACAGACACTCGCAAGCAGCGGTCCACAGCCGCGTCTCCCCCGTACTCGTCTGCAGGGCACGGGTAATGGACGGACCCTGCTGGGCATATTTCTCCAAAAAATCCCAGCTAGAGAGCCCTTCTCTGCAAACCTGGCTTGAACGCAATATTTTAAAATGGATGATTTCTACCAGAAGACCATGAGCATTTGAGCTCCCCAAAGGGGGGAGGTGGTATTTAAAACTTTTTTTTTCTTCAAGAAAACGAACTTTGAAGATAGGTAGGGTGGGCGATTCTTGAGCCTCAAGTGCCCGAGCCTTCAGAGCACAAGCTTTCCCAATACTTTTTCCTTCTCCCTCCTCTCCTGTTCGGAGAGCTGGGGACAGTGTCTCGGCTCTGACTGCCAGTCACAGGATTCACAATAACAGAATGGAAGAGATGAAAATGACCCACAAGTACAGCTTGTCCAAACTCCTCATGTCCCTGAGGAAGAAATGAAAACCAGGAACACAAAGGACTTTAAGGGCAGAAACAGACCTTAACTCCCGTCCACCTCTGCTTGCAGGGTTCTCTGTCTTGATACCCCCTTGTCCTGGGGTCATCAGTAGCTCGAGTTCAGTGCTTTTCTTTTTTTTTTTTTCCCCATAGAGCTCTATGCTTTCTCTGAAGGCTATAGACCAGGACACAACTTAGTGGCAGGCAGAAGAATTAAATACCACTGTGGTGTGATTTTACAGAGTGCCAGGATAACTTCAAAATCATGCTCCCACCAGCCTGCAACGGATGCTTGACTTTCCACCATTAGAGATTCATTCTTTTGTGCTTTGGAGGTTAGGCAGGCTTCCCAAGTCTCCTTGAGATGCAAATAACCTCTGGGAAGGCACCAACAGTTGCAGCTGATAAACTGGAAGGGCTGCTTCTTCATGAGCATTGACACCCCACAGTGGTGGTGGTGGTGTGCAGGTGGTATGCTATTACCTGCTGCCTAAATATATAAGACAGAACGTGACCCAGCTGCACAAGTGGGACATTCCCTTCAGAAAGCACTAGCAAGTGTTTGGAAACCCAGAGGGAAAGGCAGGGCTGCCCACACTCACATGCCATCTGAGAACAGCCGGCCCAGGGCTTTCTGTGGAACAGGCACCCTCTTTTCTCCCCCAAGGCTTCACGTGCATGAATTGGCCTGTATGGGCACGTTTCTCTACTGCTGAAGAAGGGAGAGGTTCATTTTATCATTCTGTGAGTGGAAGACAGGGGAAGAGACCCAGACAACAGAGGCAATGGTGTGTCATCTGCATTCTATCCTGACACTGGGTTTTGTGCCCTTGCAGGGGCATGGAAGAGTTAGGAAACTGAAAGAGCCTTTCTCCAAGAGATTGCATGAGACTCTTAACACAAGGACTGGGGCCTGGGCGCTCATCTGGTTTACCCAGACTTCTGCACAACATCCAGCTCTGGGAGTGCTGGGAGACAGCAGCTGTGGCACAGCCCTTGGCCATATCATGAGGGACATTGTCAACGTGGGCAAGAGCAAGGCTCCTGAAAGCAGCTTCCAGGTTATAAGACAGTGACTAAGTGGAGCCAAAGAGGAAGAAGATGATGACTAAATGTGAGTACATGCTATGTGGTCCTACAGGGTCTCCTGGAAACCCTTGGGAGGGCCTTTCCAGGGCGATGGTGGTAGAAGATTCTCTGTCACAAGAGAGAACAAGAAGAGGAACTTTGAGCAATCATTGCACGGTGTGACTCCAGCTGCAGTGGCCTGGTGAAACCTGAGTTCCTCTTTGGTCATTAGAACCCCACCTGAGATGCTGATGGACAAAATGGCCCAGTAGCTCGTTGGTCCAGTCTCTCTCCTTCAGAGAGTCTGTTCCAAACTGTGTCTGGGAAAGGGCAGCAAAAAGAATAGTTTCATGGACTCCATTTTCCAATCAGGGGAAGGAAGGGAGAAGCCTGATCTTTGTCTTAACTAGTTTGAGATAAAATGAGGCAGAAGGAAGAGGGCAAGGTTTTCTCAGAGGTGTTCAGCCAGAAACCATGACTTGAACCTTTCAGGGCCTGCTTTATGGGCCAGAAGGAAAAGGTACAGATATTCACTTTAAATTACTCTCGGTGTAGCATACACTCTCCTGTGGGGGATGGCAATAGATTGGTTTAAAAGAAGAGGAAGAAAAAAGAAAGAAAAGAAGGCGAGCATATTTACCAAGTTGTTCTGATGTCATTCTCCTCCACCATCCACTTGCAAACGTGCTGAATCTTTCCTTCCTTCCTGTGATTAATCCCACATTTGCTCAGGATGCATTAACTAAGTCCCTGCACAGTCGCATGGCAGATTTAGGTACTGTGTAAGCTGAGTTTTCCAGAAGGTAAAAAAAAAAAAAGCAATGTCTTCCTACCTACAAATATGCAACCCAGAGTGACACCACTTAGAGAAGTTACTAAGCGGATGTGACAGAAAGAGCGACAGCAAGAACACAGGTTGATAGGTGTCATTTAGTTGGAGTTGCACTGTCTAGAGCCATTGCCAGCCTGACAGATACACTTTGGCCTCTGGCGGGTGTGCTTGTTAGACTTGTCCCTGAGCTGGAGAGTCTATTGGCAGATGCAGTTTGCCGAGTTAGGTCCGTCACATCCAGCCATGTGCCATATGTCATCGCTCCCATTTATGGAGGCCTGCGTTGAGCATGGTTTGGGGGTAGGCCCTTTACAACAGCCAACAAGAGTAGGTTTTACCAGAGCCACCTCCTTTTCAGATGGAAATTTTGGGGCTCAGAGAAGTTAAATGATGTGCCCAAGGTCACAGAGTTAGTTATATGTCAGAGTCTGGATTTAAAACCAGGTCTGTGTGGCTCTGAAGTCTAAAGTCCGTGGAGTCAGGAAGACATGGGTTTAAGCAGGGTGCAATCCCCTACTTAGTGTGTGACCTGGGCACATTTGTGAGCCATCCTCTCCTGATCTATGAAGTAGGGACCACATGCAACCAACTTCCGGGGCTGGGGTGAGGATTGAATGGGTAACACATGAAGCACGCTTAGCACCATGCCTGGCCCATAGTTGCTACTCTGACAATACCAGGCTCCCTCTCCCTTCTGCAAGGCTCTAGGAGGGAAGAACCATGGCCATGAGAGACAGCTGTTAGGTCTGCCAGTAGCATCTCCATCCCAGCAGAGGGAAGCCCTTCCTTCCAGAAGCCACCACTGCATTTGAATTAAATGGTCCAAGAAATGGAAACCAGTCTTCTCTTGCGGTGTGATTTTAAAATGTCACCTAACTACTATATAGTTTTTTTCCTATGAAATAACTTGAATAATCCCTAACCCCACTTTATTTAGACTTTGGGTTGAGAGCTATGCTAGGATGATAACTGATTTTTGTTTCCCTACAGGTGAAGTAGCTGCAGAGTGGATCGAGCCTAGTGACATGATGACTCTGCCTGGCTCCTCCAGCAACCCAGCTGGGGCTCCCAGGACGATCGTCCATGGCCAGGATTGGGTACCTTGGGGAAGCGCATTAATTCAAATATGGTTTGAAGTGAAGAATCATTAGACAGGTAGAAATTCTATTTGCATGTATCTAGATACATAAAATGAGTCAAAGAGTGGTATTTTTTGTTTTTGATAATCTACTGATTTGTATTATTTGTGCATTGACGAGGACCGTTGGGAGCTGATGGGCTTCTGTTGACTTTCAGCCAGTATTGTCAAGAAATTCACTGGTTCCCCATCAAGCTCTGCCCCCTGCCAAGCAATGACCATTTATAATGGCTGCTTGGTCACTGTCTTTGAGGCTGCTGGAATCAAACAGGGCTCTTCAAAAAAATGGAACTCCCCTTGACCTCAGGAAAGCCCAAACCATAGCCCAGCGCTGGAGTGAACAACATAATTAACGTCACCCACAGGCCTCCTTTGTCAGCCTCTGCCCTACAGTTCCTAGAATTGTAGAATTTTATTGTATTGTTTCCTTTAAATCACTTTACAAGTGGAAAGGAGAGGGTGTTCTACTCTTCAGCCTTTGTTTTGGCCATCAGAGTTGAGTTTTGGTTTGAGATACATCTGACTAGCCCTCATTGTCATTTGACGTGGTTAGAATCCTAGCCTACACCATGCATGCAAAGGCAAAGCAGAAAAGGAATGTAGACTTGTCTCGGGCAAATGTCTGCGTCTAAGGAGAAGGAAATGGGCCCAGAAAGGTAAAAGGACTTTCCCAAGGCCACCCAGCCATTGAATGACAGATCTGGGACTAGTGCACAGGTGTGGTGACTTTCTCCATGTGACACTATGTCACTATCTCATGTGGATAGGTACAGTCTTCTGTGAAGAGACGCTGGGAAGGAAACTCACCTGTACCAAACACTATGTCCCAGGAGCTGTGCCAGGTGTTTCATCTACATTGGCTCATTTTATCCTCATAACCCCTGTGTCAGTCAGTGATCACCAGTGAGTCGTTTGTGCATAGATACAGAGGTTAGCTGTAAGACTGTAAACTTCTTTCTCCCAGGCTCTGTTAAATGTCTGCTTCCTCTCATTGTCTTCCTCCTTTGGCCTCCCTCACACTTTGAAACACTCACTGATAGACTTGGTTGGGAGGTTTTAAATGGCAAGATTTCCTTGCGTTGAGGGGTGACAGGTGGGTCACATCTTATGGGCAACTCTGAATACAGAAAATACTGTTGTACAATTGAGTCGAACAAGGCTCTTCTGAGAAGTAGAGAGTGTGGTTTCCAAAGCAGTGGGGTTTCTTTTAGGCATTGGATACAAGCGGTGGTGGCATGCTCCTATCACCCAGGCCCTCCTTCAGGCACAGCCTTCCAGAAGAAAAGGGAACTGAGGGTGCGCCATCCTTTGTGGCTGTTCTACCTAACAGACAGGTAAGTGATGTCAATTTTTTTAATATTTATTGTTTTTCAGATCACAGAACCTTTTGGCGACATCAAATTCATGCCCTGCTTCTCAGCCCTTGGAAGTGATCTGGTTTCTGTAAAGACCTCTAGGGAAAATGCCCCAAGTCTCAGCATCTCTCATGAACCTTTTCCCAGGAATTGGAAAGCTCTTGGTGTAGAAAAACCTTTAAAACAAGATTTTGTCTTTTATTTCATGGGTCTTACTACTTAAGTGCCTAATTCGGGGCTTTGAATTCAGCAGGTGTTTTTGAATTTATGTTGGGTAAGAAAGGGAAGGAAGGTTGGATTTTTGCCTTCCAGGTTTTCAGGCTATTGTTCTATAAATCACAATTTGGTAAGGAATTGAAAATGTATGTTAAAATAATGCTGCTTTTGGGAAATTATCATATGGAAATAAAAGCTCCTGCTCATAAGGGTATATGTAAAAGAGTTTATTATATAATTTTATTGTATTATTTTGTAGTAGTTTATTATAATATTGTTTAGAATGACAGGAAACTGGGAGCAACTTGAAAGTGCATCAATAGGTGAGTTATTTAAAAAGTGAGGTTTATCCACACAATGGGATGTTAGACAGCTCTTAAAAACAACATGGATCTACATGTAATAACCTGGAAAGAAGCCTGTGATACACTGGCTAATGGAGAAAACAAGTTTCTGAGTAATGTATATAACATGATTCTATTTATATACAACATATACCAACAGCACACACTTCTATATATAACTTATGTCTTATATATATTTACATGAGCAAAAAATAGAGGAGTATATAGCGAATGTTAACATTACCTTAGAGAAGTGAAGTTTTAAATTTAAAAAAATCTGACAAAGTTTAAATTTAAAAAATCCTCTGGGAAGAGAAGAAAGAGATTGGAGGGATTGTCTAGAAAGGAATCAGATAGAATCAATCACAAATTCACTTGGACACCTCCATTCATCATGCATGTTCAAGTGGGGCCACCCGTGAAGCATGAGAGACCAGCCCTGTGCTAGGGCAGATCACAGAGTGTTATGCTCCAAGTAATAACAGTACATAGGGCATGTGGAGAGTCAAGGCTGTGAAAGTTTCAGAGGCACATAAGAATTTTGATATCTTGGTAAAGAATGTGTCCCAACCCGTACTTGGAAACTACCATGCTTCTGGTCTAGGCCTCATAGCCTTCTGTGTCTTCCTGTCCACATCAAATAGAGCCTTCTTACAGGGCTTACCCAACTATAAGTCATTGATTATAGCTATATTTAACCTATAAGAACCAATCCGTAAGACTCCTGACAGTTCCTGAATGTACTATAGCACTTACTGTATTAGAGTTAGTCTTTTAACCAACTCTTCCTGGAAAACAAGTATGATCAGGGCAGGGATATGTCTTTTCATCTTTTAGTCCAGAATGTCTAGCACATGCTTGGCCCATGGCCATTGCTATATAAGAGTTTATAGACACAAAACATATTGAGTTATTATGCTGGATAAACTGAATGGTTTCCAGCTAGCTTGGGGGGATTCAGGAGAGATTTTCCATGAAAAGTTAAGTGTTTATGAAAAATTTGAAAATGAGGAAAGAAATGGAATATACAACCTCCACAAAGTAGAAAAAGCTAATTGTGTTGTGGCAGCATTTTAGAATATTTTATAATAGTACCCTTAGGGATCTGTTACTGAATCTATCTTCCCTCTTCTCCAAAGAAGTCTGGGATCCATCATAGGCCATTAAGAAAATGTCTGTCTGTCTTTTGGGTCCTTCTCATCCTTAGAGAAAGGTAGGTAACAGGAGTATTCAATTTTGTAGGAGAATAATCCACCAAGGATTAAGCTCTCAATGCAGAACTACTAAAGAAATGCCTCCCAAATATTGTTAGAATAAATAAACAAACCAAATAGCATCATATCCAGCACAAAACCACAATGAATTCATTTAATCAGACATTATCAGAGCAAGGAAGAAATAAAATTCTGGTTTTACTAGCAAAACAAAACAAAAACCCTCAAATTGCCTTGCAGGCACTGGTGGCACTCTTGTAAGTTGTTCTTTGGAATGCAGTTTAAGAAATATTGAGCCTTGGGTTAGGGAGGAGTAGGACTGCAGAAGGTTTTGTGTAGAACTGTCCAGGTGTGGGGCTGCCTGGAGGCTTAGCCAGGTGGCTGACTGCTGCAGCCTTGGCTTGGCTCCCATCTGGTCCAGAAGACACCAAGAACACTGCTGGATTAGCTGCCATGAGGTGGTGATGGATCATGGCTGTACCCTGATTCTTGAGAAGCCATGGATTCACTGCAGTATGCCAGGGCCATATGTGAACCCCGGCCATGTGTGAGGTCACCTAGGAGGATGAGAAAACCACATGACACATCTTACACATCTCCTCTTATTGCAGCAACCACACTGGAATAAGCCAGAGCCAGGGCTTTGCCAGGCAGCATGGTTTGCACGTGAGAGAAGCTGCATACTGATGCCAGAAGCACTGCATTTTGGCAAGCAGCAAAGGATGTGTTGGTTGGCCCCTGGAGATGACATAGTCTTTACCTTCTGGGGTTCCAGCATGGGCTCAGAGATGAAAGGAGAGAGAATTCTGGGGTCCCAGCATGAAGCAGGTAGAACTTGAGAGGCCTTGCTCAACCTTCTAGCTTTTGCAGCTCCTTTACAACATTTATACCAAATAATTAGTCTAACTGAAACTTCCAATGATAGAAAACTCACTTCTGGGGTGTCTCGTAAAGCTGGTTAATATTTCCAATTGTAGCCCTCCCCAAGCGTCGCGTTCCTACTGTTGTGTGCTAGCTCAACCATCAACACAGCTTCACGGTACTCCATGGCTCCCAAGAACCTCTGTGCTAGCGATCGACCTTTGTACAGTGCCGGGGTTCCTATAGTTTTGGAGAGCCCTTTCTGTAACTTAGGGGTCTTCGTCTTCTGCATATCTTTTTATCTCCAAATATCCTTATTCACACCAAATCCTTATTCACATCCTTATTCATATCCAAATATTCACACCCTGCTGTCTTTAACCATGACTGTCCATTAGAATTAGGGACTTTAAAAAATCCTGATGCCCAGACCTCCCTGAATCATACGTCTGGAGGTGGAACCAAAGCACTGGTATTTTTAAAGCTCCCTAGGTGATCCCATTGTGCAGCCAAGGTCAAGAACTACTGTCTCACTCCCTGAACCTGGTCTACCTCTCGAGAGTTATGTCATGAATCAGACATTGTTTGAATCCTGACTCTATCATTTGGGCAATCCTCAGTGTTTTTGTTTTCTCATCTGTTTTGTGGGAATAATAACAGTACCTACATCAAAGGTTTGTTGAAAGAACTGCGTGAAAACATATGTAAGCCTAGAAGAGTCTCTGGCATGTAGTAGGTTTAACTCGTGTGCGTATGACAGGGCCTGGCAAATGTTAACATAGTATTTGTGCTCTTACCATGAGACAGGCAGCATTCTAAGCAGTTGACATGTGCTAGTCGGTATATTTTGTGGCATTGAAGATCTAACGTAAGAAAAATGACATAAATGTGTCTTCAGGATGTCTTTACCTGGTAGGATCTATTGCTTCAAACGACCCGTTTAATTCACACCCTGCTGAATTCTCTGCATCTCTTGTCATCCCATGTCTTCTCGCCTCCTATCAAAATTTCGTCAAAAGCTCTACAAAAGTTCTGTACATGTCAAAGCATCTGAGGTGACTAAATTAAGAGCTCAACAATAGTCAGTCCAATATCTTATTGCTTCTTGTCAAGCCTAGTGCCTATTGATGAGCTATGCCCAGTTAAGTTCTTTGCAGAATGACTAAACTAATTAACCCAGTAAAAGACTATACTAATACATTTAGCAACAAAGATGGAAGACAGACTGAGTTCACGTGAATGACGGAATGTGAGAATATAATTGCACAGCACCTATTATGCACTAGGCACTCTTCATGCGTCCTGTGAATTTTCACAGTCAGGAGGTGGGTATTTAGATGACCCTTTGTTGTAAAACAAATCACTTCACACCTAGTCTCTCAAAGTAACAATCATTTTGCTTGTGAATTTGTAGTTAGGTGGTTGCATAGTAGGGACAGCACCTCTCTGTTCCAGGATGGCTCAAAAGGGGGGTGAAGTATCTACTGTTGAGATGGTTCACTCTTCTCCTCCCAGCCTTTAAGGAACCACCCTGGTGGCCTGGACTCCTTACTCACAGCCCCAGGCCAGCTCTGGTTGGATGGGCTGGGCTAGAAAACTCTTGTCGTGAAAATGTAGTTCTCCATCTCAGCCTCTCCACTCCCCATTCCAAGGGGAGCTGTGTCTGTGCTTGGGGAGAAGCCAAGCCAAGCAAAAGATTTCGACAGTGAAGGGAGGAAACACACCCACTGAGGTTCTCATAGCAACATAATCACGCACAGGCAGCAGCCTATTTCGGTGGGAGTGCATTTCAGCCCCCTCCTCCCTGGTTAGTCATGAGTGGCTGCACACGCAGCAGCAGCAGCAGCAGCAGCAGCGTGGGGTGGGGGCAGAGCGTTGGGCTGAGAGTCCGAGGCTGGGGAGCTGGGTCGCTAGCTTGCTGTAGGGCCACCGACAAATGTCCTCTGCTCTCTGATTTTGGGGTCCTTATCTGTAAAATGAGAGGATTGGATCAAAGACCTGTCAGGATTCTTTGTTTTCTGATTTTCTTTGTACAGGTATTGAGACCCTTTTGGTAGGGGATCAGACGTCTCTCAGAGTCTTTTGTCTCTGAAAAGATACTTAGAGAAAAGGGGCTTCAAGAGGGTAAAAGTCATTCTTGAAGCTTCTTGCTACATCTTTATTTCATCCTCTCTTCTCTGCCTACCCCTCACTTCCCACCTCGACTTAGTGCAGTGTATCCTCTCTTTGCCTGGGGACTGAGTGACGGACGCATCTTTAGTACTGAGCACGATTCCAGCCCTTTTCTTCAATGGACTCTGGGGTTAGTTGAGGACAGTCAGGCTCACACTCCCTGGCTGTCAAAGGTGATGATAAAAGCAAAGAGGGCATTTGGACTGATCTTCCCAAATAGGTGCAGACATGAAGTGAATAGAGCCAGATGCTCAAGGAGCATCTTTTAGGTCCCTGTCCTTGACTTGTAGTCTGAAAGCTTGAAAGTGCAGCTGTTTTAAGGAGTGAGCCTGAGAGTCCTGTTGCAACAGGAGAGGCAGAGCAGGGTCCCCTCTTTGTTCTGTCTCCCACCGCCTGACAGATGGCCAGTAAGACAGAGAAAAAGCAGCTTTCACAGTGAAGACAGGAATGCATTGTATAAAAATTCACACCCCCTGCTGCCGCCCAAACTCCCTTAAAAAAGGATCAAGAGAATCTTAATGGGTATGTGACATCCTCCCTTTCTCCCATAAAAGGGACTTCGAAATCTGGCGATGGTGGGGGAGGGGTGAGGAGAGAAATGTGTGGGCAGGGGGCTGCGGGGAGACCGGGATAGGGGGAGCACGGCTTCAGTCTCATCCATTTGACTTTCTCCCACCCTCTCTCCCAAGCCACCTCTGGCTGCCACTTTCGCCCAACCCTCTGAGCCCGAGAGGGGCTTGGAGTCCCAAGAGCCTTGTACAGGGACAGTGGGAGAAAAGGATCGATAATGACACCATCCTTAACCCTCGAGTTGAAGGAGTTAAGGGCCCTCACCCATCCAGACACCTACCCCGTCGTTCCCGAAACCATAATTCGCCCAGGAAGGATCTAGGAATTGGCGAGGAGCAGGAGAGTTGGGGCGGGGAGGGGTGGGGTGAGAGCGAGGTAACGCTGGCCCAGTCTTGCCCAGAGCTCGCCCTAGGCTGGAGGACGCGAACTGGATCTAAACCTGCGAGAGCCTCGCCCGGGCACCTGCTTCCTCCGAGCCTCCGCGCGGCCCGCGGCGTCCGCGCAGCCCTTGCCCCCGCGCGGCTTGTGCGTAGCGCCGGGGGGTGGAGGCGGCCCGGGGACCCTCGGCGGCTGGGGGCGGGGCGGGCCCGGGGGCGCTGGGGGCCCGCGGTCTGCGCCCAGCCGCCGCCCGCCGTGCCGAGCCTCCGCCCCCGCCCCCACTCGCCCGGCTCAGCCCCGGGCGCGGCGCGCAGGGAGCGAGCGGCTTCGCCCGGCGGCCCGCACAAGTTGAGAGGAGTTGGCTGCCTGCGGCCGGCCGGACTTCGCTAGCCGCCCGGAGGCCGCCGCCGCCGTGGAGCCTTCGGGGCTGCTCCTCCTGCTCAGCCCGCAGCGCGGGTGGACAGGGGCGGGGGTCGGGGCGCGCCAGGAGAACTTGCAACTGTGTGAAGGAATCCAGAGCAGATGAGAAGGGAGGAAAATAAAAGAAAGTGGAGACTGCAGAAAAGACTCAACGGTGGTGGATCGTGTCGGCTGACGCTCCAGCTGAGGGGCTGGGTTGGATTTTTCTCTCCCGTTCTCTCGCTCTCTCTTTTAAAGCGACACCAGCTCTCTCTCTTTCTCCACTATCTCTGCCACGAAACCCTTGCTGGCTCTTATGGGCATGAAACACTCCTCCCGCTGCCTGCTCCTACGGAGGAAAATGGCGGAGAACGCCGCCGAGAGCACCGAGGTAAGCAGGCGACAGCCCGGGCCCCCGCGCCCGCCGCCCGCCCGGACCCCGCGCCGCCGCTGTCGCCGCCGCCGCCGCCGCCGCCGCTCAGCGCCGTGCCAAACTTTCCCCAGCTCCATCCCGCTCGCTCCAGCCGACCGAGTGTGTGTGTGTGTGTCTGTGTGTGTGTGTACGTGGCGGGAGTGGTGGTTGGGGGGGAAGTTCATATCTCAGGTCCCCTCCCTCTTGAAAATGCAAAAGAGTCTCTCTCACCCCCACCACCCTCTCCTGCCACCCGCTGCTCCCTTCTCCATCCCCAAGTCCCAACCCCTGGCAGCCGCGCTTCCCTGCCCTCTCCTCCGGGCTCCGTTAGGGCTCCCGGGTCCAGGCTTTGTGTGGAGCGGGGTGCGTGATCCTGGGGCCAGGTCTGCTCCCCGCAGCGCCCTGGCCATCCCCTGCTGCCGCCTCAGCTTTACCCTTCAAGCTCGAGGCAGCCCGAGCCCTCGGTCCCCGCGGCAGCACGGAGAGCTCCCGGCCGTGGGGGCCGAGCGGGTGGCAGGACGTGGGCACCTCCAAAAGACCCCCTGGCCCAGCTCCGGGCCGGGGGAAGTCTGCGATCTTCGGATCTAGAGCCGCCTCGGGGGTGCTAAACCTGCGGAGGGCGCGCTGGCCGCGGCCACTTTCAGCACCAGGGGCAGCGCCCGCTCCTGCCGCAGCCCAGCCTGCGCGGGTGGCTGGGGGCCGCGCGCCGCCGGCTGCGGAGAAAAGGGTCTGTAGCCACCTGTCCCGCAGAAGGAGAGGAGGTCGCTCGGGCTCCACAGACTGTGCTCTTGCCCCTCCGCCTTCAGCAGTCCAACAGCTGCCCTTTCCATACGCTCTAGCTGCCCTGAGCCTCAGACAGCCCTGCTGGGCTTGGCGTCCCGAGACTCGAGGCTGTGTTTCCTCGCCTCGCACTGACCCTGCTGTCATTACAAGCAGACTGTTCTGTAGGCTCTGGGCACCTGTAGTCACGAAGGGGATCAGCGTGGGCAGCCCCCTTACCTTCTCGGAGAAACGGAGCTCCAAGGTGGGGGCGGAGTGGGGTATGCGTGTGAAGATCGTCCCTTACTCGGTGGCAGGAAAAAGACACAGAGCAAATTCCCGGGCTCTATTAATAGCGGGGTGTCTGGTGGGGCTGCCGTACAGTTCACATATGGTTACCCACATGCAGCGGGGGGCGGGGATGGGGGTGTGGCGCGGGGATTGTCCCTCTGTCTTGCCAGAATGCAAGAAGGTGCAAAGACCCTTCCTGATCTTCTTCCCTGGAGGTCTTAACTCTGCAGCCGGCTAACCCTACTCCACAGCGTTAGCAGCAAAGCTTTAAAAATCTCCATTCTCTGAGAGACTAGAAGCAGCATGCATCTGGCAACTGTCGGTTTGAAAGAAACACGCTCTGGGACTTGAGAGCAGTGGGGCATTCAGCAGCTAATGCTGTCTCCTTGAGTTAGGGCAAAGCCAGAACCGGCGTCCCCTACCACTTCCTCTTCCCCACCCCCCACCAGAGAGCGGACGTTCGGATGATGTGTAGTGCAAGGCAGCTAGCCTCCCAGCAGAGAGCCAGCCTTACCAATCCCCTCGCCCTCCACCCTCGGATCGCCCACTAGTGGAAAAGGTTTCTAAAAATAGCTCAGAATCTCAAGGCCGCGGCTTGTGCAAAGTGTTGGGCAAGCGGCACGCAGCAGTCCCTGCAGCCAGGTGGCTGGAGCCCTGGAAGCGACAAGGCGCTTCCTCCAGCATCCACCTCCCCCCACCTCCGGCTTGTGTGTTTTTTTTTTTTTAAATAAAAAAAGTTTCTGTGGGTCCCTTTCAACCGTACCCCCGCCATTGTGCGGGGTCTGGTGCAGACCCCTGCCAGGTTCCGCAGTGTGCAGTGGTGGCAGCTGGGCTCCCAATCTCAGCGAGGGTTAAAGGCGTCCGGAGCAGGCAGAGCGACAAGCGCCAGGCTATTTTTACTTGCTTCCCCCGCCGCTCCGCGCTCCCCCTTCTCAGCAGTTGCACATGCCAGCTCTGCTCAAGGCATCAATGAAAACAGCAGTAGAGGCGGCCCAGCTCCTGCAAGCAAAAAAACCTCAGCACGGCACAAAAGGGGGGTGGGGAACAAACCCAGCTGGGGATTCTTGGAGGGGAGTGAGTCCGGTGGGAGGTTCGGTTCTTAGCAACTTTCTTTGAGAAGGGGTGAAACCCAGACTTGGTCAAACGTGCCCAGTGGAGGCATCCAGGCAGCGTGACAATCACTTGGTTTTCCTCCAGGAACTGGCTGTTTTTGGAATGAGCCATGACTAGAGCAGTACTTTCAAAAGTGGGGTACTGTGGGTTTGTCTGCATTTATGGTGGGAGAGAGAGGTGAGAGGCCACCTCTGTGTATGTGTGGGTGGGTGGTGGTGATGGTGGTAATGGTCCTTGTTCTTAATTCAACATGTCTTTATCAAGCACTGACTCTGTACTGGGAATAACTAGGTAGCCAAGATCCAAAAAGGTGGACCAACTGGCCCCTGCCCTCAAGGGACTCATAGCGTGGTGGACAATTGTGCTGGATAATCCTGTAGCCACCTTTTCCAGCCTTCTGTTGGTGTCGTTTGTAAACTCTGTATCTCATTTCATCCTCACGATAATCCTGTGAGATAAGAAAAGGTTAGTATTCATTTCTTATCATCACTTTATATTTGTCCTACACCAAGGCTGAGGCTGGGGCTGAGGTCAAGCAATGTCTGAAAGTCATCTGATGGGTTAAGTCTGCCTTGGAACACAGATTACCCCCACTCTGATTCATTGCTCTTTGCCCTACCCTTGCTATTTCTAAAAAGACGCCATGTGTGAATGGGAGTAGATGAGGAGTGGGAGGAGAGGAATACTTTGGAAGGGAGCGATGCAATGATGGGGTAGGCAGGAGGGTGGAGGAGGTGTTCTTTCACAAGGTAAAGATAGGGAAAGATATTCCAACCGTTGCCCAGGATGGAGAAAGTGAGGAATAAAAGTGCTTTTATTGTGACCAAAGCTTCCTTCCACAAAGTGAAGTACCAAGCCAGGATGTAGGGATATCAAGGTCACAGGCTTGGTGGGCACAGTTGGCACTAGATAGATGGCCCTGGGTGCACTCTTTGCACTTTGACCTCAGTCCCCTTCTTTGACTGTGTGAGGTATCAGAAATGCCAGGTCCCTGGCACATGGTAAACCCACAATGGTGTTAATTCTATGTATGCTTTCTCCAGATATGCTTCTCTTCCTCAGCTAAGGACATTACCCCTACCCCACCTCAGCCCAAGACCAGCCTCTTCTTCTCCCCTGCTCAGAAACCACCTCATGTGGCTTCTGAAATGTCTGAGAGCCCCCAGTCCCACTGTCCCTTCCAGCCCACCTCAGGGCCTGAGGCCAGCCATCTCACCTCTGCCCTCACTGCGGCTCTAGCTTCTGAACTGTTGGTCCTCCTCTCCATTCCAGCCTCATCATCACTACCGTACTTGACTGGCTTTCAGAAGCACAAATCTGCTCATGATTAGACATCTCCAAAAACTTGGGATGTTGCCCTATTGCCTACAGGATACTGGATAAAGCCCAATTTCCCTACGATATCATGCAAGACCCAACTCAAATGTCCCTTCCTCTGGGTGGCCTTCCCATATCTGCCACTTACCCTCTCTTCCCAAGGAGAGTGACTGATCGTTCTTATATGTTTCTAATGCCCACCCCTTACTTTTCCCATTGC
Source organism: Lepilemur ruficaudatus (assembly GCA_963574885.1). Lineage (NCBI taxonomy): Eukaryota > Metazoa > Chordata > Mammalia > Primates > Lepilemuridae > Lepilemur > Lepilemur ruficaudatus. Next base: position 45,722 of record CAUYRT010027641.1, on the reverse strand, counting down.
AAGATAATTGGCTTTTTATATGTCTATTTCCCCAGTTAGATAATGAACTCTTTTTTGGTATTTCCTGTTCTTAGCACTGTGTCTGACACACAGTAAATAATAAATGTTAATAAATGTTGACTGAATTGATTCATGTGATTATGAATAAGCTCTTGAGCCTTCTAGGTTTTAGTCACTCATAACTTTCTGAAAATTTGTATTTCTATCCCCCACCCCTCTGCTGTACTTAGGTTATTGTGAACCTTTAAAACTCAAAATGGGTAAAGATTCTGGGAATCAAGGTGCTACGGCCACTGAAAGCATGGGTACCTTTTGGTAATTCGTGTACCTATTCAATATTCAGTAATTCCTGACTCTTGCTATGGGGTGTTCATCTGGATAGCAGTTTAATGGATTGATCACAATGTCCAGTTATGAACCAGGGGGGATAATGGTGCCTTCTGCGCTGTTACTTGCTTTACTGATTCTTGGTGAAATGCATTATTTATGGTGATGGCTCTCTGATTGGGGTTTTATCACCTCAAAGGAGAGCCCCCAGGGGTGGGAAAACAGTTTTGGCAAAGAGTCATTTGTGGAGGCTGTTTTTTAAAGGTCCTGTTCACTTGCTTGCTCAGGCAGAGAGAATAATTATGGGTTGGGAAAAGTCCTACAATATGACAGTGACAGGGATTAGAGGTTGCAATGAGCTATGGGGATAACCGAGCTAACTTCTGGCATGGTGTATCTTTCTGGTTTGGCCTAATGGATCCTTCTTCTTGGGAAAGTTACTTTCAGCTGAAGTGTGTGGTCCAATTATACCAAGGTCAGAGACTTGAGGAAGTGGGGCAAGCAGAGGCAGGACTCAGGCCCACTTCTCTGAGGATGGTCTGCTTCTGCATCTCTTTCTGAAGAGCGTGGGCACTAACTAACCACATAGGCTCTGGTGCTAGACTGCCCGGTTTTAAATCCAGCTCTGGACTTAGTAGATGTGTTGCTATGTTGAACAAGTTGCTTAACCTCTCTGAGCCTCATAAAATTGTTTTGATGGTTAAATGGATTAATCCATGCAAAGGGATTAGAACATTGCCTTGTACTTGATGAGCACTCAGTAAGTGTTTATGATTATTATCCTGCTAGCTTTTGGGAGTCTTGCCAAAAAAGTACAAACTGGATGAATTCTCCCACTTCCTCATTTCTCCAGCTGAAATGATCCCTAAAACCATAGTCCGTGTTACCTTTTCCTCCCTCAGCAAACACTAATTTCTGTCCTTAGGAGAATTAAGAAGATACCCACATTTTTTTTCCCCTGGCAAATTTGGCTTTTCCGGGAGTCCTAAATTGGCTTTTGGCTGTCAAAGAGGGTGAAACACAACACTCGCATCTCCAATTCAGGAGTGGGTTTCATTTCCTCCTCTTTGCTAACTGCAATGTGAAGTGATTATCACATACCAGTATGGAACATGCAAAAATCTGTAAAAACAGTCCTTACACCTTGGAGTTGATGCTGCCAGCAGGGAAAAATGGGCAGTATGAAAATATGTGAACTGCCAAGGTAATTGCAAGCAGCTACTGCGTGTGTGAGAAGCAGGCAGGTGGTGCCTTTGCGAACCAGCTTGGCCACAGGGTAGAGTGAGCACAGGAAAGAAGGAACCTCCAAGAGGTTGTCCTGTCCATGCCTCTGCCTCCCAGCACACTTAACCCAGGATGTGTAGTTGGCCACTTGGTCTCTTGTTCAACAGCTTCAGAGAAGGCAGGTTCCCCAACCTCCTTAAACATTTCAGTAGTCAGGAAGTTCTTCTTGAAGTCTGAGTTCAATCTCTTCTATTGCAATTGGAGTCACCTTTGTTTATGTTATTCTAAAAGGGATGAAAACGGGCCGGTTACCTTTCCATTTGGGGTTGTATTAAGCTATCATTCTCCTTGTTAGTTTTTGTTCCAAATGATCTCAATCTCTTTTTCTGATATTCTGGTATTATCCTTCTAATAGGAATAGTTAGGAGAAGAGTGTTTGAGAAAATTTGCCTCTTGAATATTATTCAGCCAAAAATATACAAATACCCACTGGGATATTTCACACATCAAGTGTCTTTTCTTCCTTCACTTGTTATAAGAATTCCCTCAAGCATCACAGCTCATCCCAGATTTGTAATGGGTAACCCATAAGTAAAGATCTCTTTTTAAAGTGTAATTTTATAAGAGCAAACAGCTTGATATGCATATTTTCATAAACTCATAGAATCTTAGAGCTGGGTGGAAACTCAAATCATTTAAACTAGGAGATAGGAACACTTGTTCGATATCACAGAGGTCTCTGGTGTTGGTGCTGAGACCTTGTGGCCTCCTAGGCCCATGCTATTTATGCCTCCTTTACATGAGGAGCCTGATTTATTGTTTTTATTTTTTGTGCTAACTTTCTGGTATATCCTGATCTGTGCTATCTAAAATCATTGTTTCTCTACTTAAGAGCTAGGAATTGTGTATAATGAGAGCTCCCTCTTTTTTTATAGCACTTAAAATGCTTGTTTAATATATTTCATCGTATGTAACACCATGAGTTACATATTATCCCCACTGTACAGGTTAATTAACTGGAGCACAGAGAGTTAGTGCTACTTGCTCAAGATCCCACTGCTAGTAAGCGGTGGAGCTGGGATGCAGATGCTGGTTTTCTGGCCACTGGAACCCCTTCTTCTTCCAGTCCACCAGGCGGTGAAGGCATGGGAAGAACCGGAGTAGAAACTTAAGAGGTGAAAAGAAAGGATGGGGAAATGAACAGGAGAAATGTGGGGAGGGTGACTCTGGAAGGAACCTCAGAAGAGACCCCAGCCCCACTTTCCTTTCCAGGTTTCTGCCACTATCTTGCCATCTTCACTTCCACGGTCCTCAATACTTGTGCCCTGCAGATCACAGGAACTTGGCATAACTGTGGCAGGGACAATTATCACCCCTCTCCCCCTAGGCCTCTAAGATATCCCTAGGCCTGGAGTCCTAGCCAGTGGGCCAGGGAAAAAACTCTTGTCTAACAAGTACACCTGTTTGGACACTTGAACCTAGGCCGTCAGTATTAAGCTTGGACTTTTATCCAGCTATTTTATTTGTGATAAAATGAACACCAAAGACTTCCGGATGGGGACTTTGTTTTGTGAATGTATTTTTATAGTTTTATCAGCTGTGTTACTTTCCTAGGGGTGCTGTCATAGATTACCAAAAACTGCGTGGCTTAAAACAAGAGAAATTTATTTTTTCACAATTCCGGAAGCCAGAAGTCTGAAATCCAGGTGTCAGCAGAGTTGGTTCCTTCTGGAAGTTGAGGGAGAATCTGTTCCTTGCCTTTATCCCAGCTTTGGGCGGTCGCCAGTTATGCTCAGCATTCCCTGGCTTGTAGACACATCGTCCCGAGATCTGCCTTGGTCTTCCCGTGGCATTCTTCCCCGTGTGTGCGTCTATATCTCTTCTTCTCCTCTTATAAGGGCAATGTTGTGTGGCCACTCTAATCCAGTATGACTTCCCCATAACTTGATTACATCTGCAAAGACCCTATTTCCAAATGAGGTCACGTTCACAGGAACCGGGGTTAGGATTTCAGCACGTCTTTTCAGGTGACACAATTCAATGCGCATCGTCACTCACAACAGCGCCCACTATGTGGAAAATGGCTGATCCACGACTGAAAGAGGGCAGGTAAATAGGCCTCAGAGTCACGTGTGGTCAGTGAAGGTTGTCTCTGTCTCCCTTCAGCTCTCCTGCTGCTCCCTCCGCTGTGCAGCTGGCCCCTGGCTTCCCAGGTCTTTAGCATGGCTTTTTCCTTATTCAGTAGTGATAATTATAACAGGAGTTACCATTTTAACATCCATATTTTGTGTCAGGCACAGTGTTAGGCACTTTCTAAACATTGTCTTATTTAATTTACACAACAACATTACAAAGCCACTCTTATTAATTCCGTTTTGCAGTTGAGGAAACTAGACTTGCTGAGGTTGATTATCCTGATCAAGATAGCAAGTGGCAGAGTTGGAATGTTCTCTGCTGTGGACGTGGCCTCTCTCCTCCTCTCCACATTTCCAACTTCAAGCTTGTCCTTCTCTTTGCCCCATACCAGCTCCTTCCTGCCTGGAGATCTGGGAAGGCACTGATAAACCTCTGTACAGGGGACACGGCCTGTAACCGCCTGGAGCTGGTGGCCCTGCAGTGGGCTCCCTGGGTTCGATCCCCTCATCCTCCCAGAGAATTTGCTTTGTGGTTGTCAGAGGAATTATTTTAGTGGGAGAATTGTGAGCCTATCACCAGCTTATTTGAAGAGCTATCCTGCAGGACAGGAGGGACAATGAACAATGAAATCATGTGGGCTGCTGACTTCATGGCCCGAGGAGGTTCTGTGTGCAGGTTAAATGTGTGGGCTCTGGGGCTGTGGTGCCTGGGCTCGTAGCTCGACTGTGCTGCTTCCTGGCTTGCAGGTGCTGAAGCTATCTGCATCTGGGTTTCATCATCTGTGATTCAGGTTAAGGGTGCATTGTTCCATAAGAATACGGTGAGGATTAAGTGGGTTATTTCACACTAAGTATACATCTGGCACATGGCAAATACTTAAGAAAGATTAGCTATTATTAATAATCTGGGCTTACCTGGCGGTGTCCCAAAGGGAGAACAGACAAATGAAGGGCCTTTTGGATGGTATAATGTCACTAGAAGAGGCGAAAGTGGAGCAGTTGTAGAAAGACTTCTTTGATTCAGGCAATTCATTCCCAGTCAGCCAGACAGAGCCAGGAAAACAGCCGGCGACAGGGCTGTTTACCACCCCTTCCCAGGGGGCCACTAGTCCCCCGGTGAAGTGCCCAGTTACAGGAGGAACAGGGATTCTCTGTGACCCACGGGCTGCCGATCCCGGCTCACACTCTGCTCTGGGGTCTAGAACTCAGGTGTCTGGCAACATCTGTAGAACGGAAGTGAAACTTCGTGAGTCCCTATAGGTGTGAGAGACCTGGGCACGGAGGGGCCAGTCACGCTGGACAGCAGACTTCCCACATGCAGGCTCAGCTCCTCCTCAGCCTCCCGGTGCTCCCCAGCCCCATCCTCGCTCCTAGAGAGAATCCCAGTCCTACTTGTTGATTATTGGATTGATTGGTGACTTTTCCTATGTTTCCCCTGAGAGAAACTGAGGCATGGGGGAAGGACAGAGAGAGAAGAGAGATATGCCCAGGCTGACATGACAAATTGGGTGTTTAATTACCAAGTGAAACTCCCTGTCCTCTTCGCCCTAAATCCCACAGAATATGTAACGTATGAGTGGTACACCGAGACCAAATTGGGCTAATGCCACTATAAAGGGAACGGCTGTTAGCAAATTCATCAATTAAGGACCCATTTGTCCCTCTATTGTGAAAGATAATCTCTTGTTAGCTAAAACAAAGTGGTGGCCTTTCAAGGCTGGGCCTCCCAGAAAATGAAAGACTGTAATTCCCACAGATGCATTATATTCAAGGACTTCATCTCTCCCTGACAAGAAGTTTTGACAGCAATTCTCGGAGGAGGATCAATGTGAAAGTTCCACAGATGATTGCAGGCCATCAGGAGTGCAGACAGGGCCCTCGCTAAGGCACGTCCTCTATTACCATGCGTTAGTGCAAATTTTGCCTATGGATACATAGTACACACTTGGTGACTATTGATTGAATGAATAAAGGAAATAAACCTGTATGTTGCGTAGACCATGCCAACTGCCTTTCGTTAGACTCTCTTTCTACTCCTCCTTCCCCCAAATTAAAGCTGTCGAGTCAGCATGGTGTAGGGGAGAGTTTTGGAGTCAGTCACATCTGAGTTTGAATCCATTTTCATCCCTGTGGGATTATAAGACCCATTTCATAGGGTAGCCACGAGGATTAAATTTGATAATAGGATAAGACAGAAAGAAGCTTGACATATGTTTTCTTCTTTTTCCTCCTATTATAACTTTTTTTGCCCAGCCTTTGTTTTGCTTTTAGGGGAAAATTTATAGTTCAAAGTGGGAACAGTGGCTTCTGGTGTCAGTGAGAGTAGATATGAATGACCAGTCTGGGCCGACGACAGGGCGTGTGGGGATGTGTACACACACACGTCAGAGTCGGGAGGTACACTGTACAGAAGAACATGCTCGTACACTTACCTACTTATTCTATGTGGTTTGCAATTCATAACATGGAATACTCAAAGCACAAATTGAACTACTGGCCTGGAACTTCTGAGCTAGACACAGGGTGTGATGTCTCAGCACAAGGGAGCATGGCGCGTGTGGGACAAATGCCCGAGTGGGGCCGGTGTGGCAGTAGTTGAGGGAGAGTCTCATGGAGAGAGACCCATGTTTCAGGATCAGAGGGTTGTGCAGCCCTGACTTTGCAGCTGATGTGGGCCAGGCACTACCTCACTCCCAGTGCTGTGGTCTTCTGCAGGGCTGGGTCCTGGGTCGCCTTCCTCCTCTCTGCCGTCTGCTCTCTCAGCCGCTTTGCTGGTTCATGTCAGTGATTCTCGGGCTCAGAACTGCAGCCCAGATCTCTCTCCTGGGCTCAGCCCCGACATCTGATGGCCTACGGGACGTCTCCACCTGGATGTCTCATGGGCACCTCAGGGTCCTCCGGATCCCCTCTGGAATCCTCACCTCTTCCCTCTTCCTGCCAGCCTTACTTAGTAGTAAGTTAGTAAGTAGTAGTTACTAAGTAGTAGTTACTAAGTGAGTACTTACTTACTTAGTAGTAAGCCACCAAAGTCACAAACCTGGACTCTGCTCTCTCCTTTCTCCACAACAAGGCCTGGTGATGCTACGACTTAAGTATTTCTCCTCTTTGTCCTGACTGTCCTCGTGCCCTGCCTGCTCTGGTCATTCTGGTTCATGTCTCTTCACCTCTTGCCCGGATCTCTGCTGTGACCTTCCAGGTGTTGTCCCCACACCCTTTCCTTGCTCTGATCTGTTCTCAGAGCAGCATGAGGGTACATTCTAAAATGGAAATCTGATTATGCTTCTCCCCTCCTTAGACCCGTTAGTGGCTTTTCCATTATTCTTAGGGTAATGACCTACCTCCTTACCATAGCTGACGAGGCCCTGCAAAATCATGGCCCCGAGTACTTTTGCATCTTCATTTCTTATGAGGCCTTCCCTTCTGCTCCAGCCATATTCAGCTGCTCACCTCCCCTCCTGGCCAGGTAGCTCCTACTCTTTCTTCAGGTCTCAGCTGAGATTCCACTTCTTCGAGGGAGCCTCCCTGACACCACTCCCTTAATCCAGTCTGGCTTAGTTTTCCCCCTGGGCTGCCTCAGTGACAGTGCACACCACACTGCATGTATGTCCCCATTTTCTGTCTATAAGCCACCTGTAACCTCTCCTCCTTTCTTTCTCCTATTCCCAGCCTGTCTGTGCTATTGACCATTGAATCTCCAGCATCTACCTCTGTGTCAGGGGCCTGATAAAGGCTTAAAACCATTTCTGCCATGAATAATCTTTGCTTTCCTGCATGAAAAGTGTTCTATGAATACCAGTAATTAAATGAATGTCTATTGATTGATCCCCTTCCCAACACACCGGCCGAGGCCATATTGGTCGCATACTCTTTCCACTGGAAGAGTAAATCTCTGAGGTTGCATCTGTCATGCCCTGACCTGCAGCACAGCTGTAGTTAAGCTGTCCCAGGTAGATGTTTACTGCTGAAGAACCGAGCCGGAGCTGCAGAGAGGAGGCTCACAATCAGTGCAAACTGAGCAAGGGAGACTTGTCAGATAGACAAGGGTAACTGGCGTAATGTAAGTCTTAGAAAGGACTAGAAAGTCAGGGCTTTGCCTGGAGCAGTTGGGAATTCCCTGCACTTCGGCAGTGGCAAGAGGCAGCAGAGACATCATAGAGGCATCTTTGAAAACTTTGTTTTACACAGGGGGTTAATATTTGGATCAAACAATATATTTCCCCACTTGACCTGATCCATTATCACTGGCTGGTCTGAGCAAGAGGTACAGTGGGGGATGTCCCCAGGTCAGGAGCAGGGATCTGAACTGTCCTGACGCTGTGTCTCTAAAGGCAGGCATGCAGGGCCTGGGGCTTGGCTCTGGGGTAGGCTCTGCAGAGCAGACCTGACACGCTCCCAGCCTGGCCCAGCCCTTCCTTGCCCATGCGTGCTCTGGGTCCGGCACTGTCATGCATTCTTCTATTTATAAGGTTACACCCAAGTTCTAGTGTTCTTTACCACTGTAGGATGGGTAGAGTTAGCAAGAATATATTATGTAGTTTCAATTAGTTAGAAGGATACTGAATGTTCCCAATGCAAAGAAATGATAAATGTTTGAGACGATGGGTATGTTAATTACCTTGATCGGATCACCATACATTATATGTATTGAAACATCACTCTGTATCCTATGAATACATACAATTATTATCAACTAAAAAGAGAAAAAATAAAATAAAATTTTAAAAAATACAAAAATAGGATGCTTCCTAGTCCAGGTGGTAAAGAAAACCAAACTGATGGCTTGGGCTGTCTGTAGCACCAGGCCCTGGGGCCTTGTCCACGAGGCCAGCTCTGGTGGCTTTTCCTGGAGGCTTAACCGAAGCTCTGCCAAGCCCCTTCTTCCTCCAGCTTCGCTTCAGCACGGGAGATCGGAGTCTGAGAGCTCTTCAGGGTCAGCTAGCCTCCACCCTTGGAGTGTGCTCTGCATGATCCAGTCAAGATGGTGGGGACACCTTTGGAGCCCCAGGGAGGAACTTCCTCAGCTCTCCTCAGTCATTCACGACAGTTCCTCAGGCCCTCAGCTGATGCCCAGCAACACAGTGACAGTAGAGCACCAAGAGCCAGAACCCATGACCTGGTGCTGCTGCCACGTGATGACAGTCCCCCACCTGAGAAAGGGATGAGATGACCCCCATCCACCCACTCTGTGGGGTTGCCCCTGAAATAAACGGAGCCCGTGGGCATGAGGCCATGTCAGAAGGCAGAAGGTGCCATGCAGGTCTTCATCTCTGCTGTCGCTAACTCGCCATCTCAGGTGCGTCCCGGTGCGGCTTTGTGCCTCTCTCCCTGGCCATGCTGTCCGTGGAGTTGGAGGCCAGCTGCATGCGGTGGCCCCTTCCTCACAAGCCCACGGGTGCTAAATTCGTGCTGTTGAAATGCTGAGATCTTCCCCCGTAGGTGGCAAACGGCACAGAAAGTGGAGGTTTGGGAAAAGCAGAAAGGTGCGGTTAATCTGGGCTCCGGCTCAGAGGGGAGCTGACCCCTTCTGGGGACCTGACCTGGACAAGGGGTGCAAGGGCAGGTGGCCACAGACAGTCACTTGTCTGGGGAAGGAAGAACTTGCTCCAGAAGTCTCTGCCTTCATTTTTGCTTCCCACCTGCCGGCTCAGTCTTCTTCCTCTCTCCCATCCTCAGGCCTGGGCGGCTGTGCTTCTAAGAGCTAGAGCACTCTTTTCAAGCAGGAGAGACTCTGAAGGGCTCACTCTCCGGAGGCAGCCCCGGCGCCTCTGCTTGATCTGCGAGCCTGGGTGCGGGAGAGAACCCGTCTCAGGCAGCCGCTCCTCTGGTGCCTGTTTGGCTGGGCAGTTGGTGCCTAACCTTGCTCAGGTGTCAAGGATCTAGGCTGCTCTGAATGTGAAAAGGGCTAAAGACAGGGGAAGGAAGATTTGAGTTTCAAACCTGTTAGAGCCATTCTCTGGACTTGCTCAGTGTGTCGTGGTGGATCATTATTTCTGAAATGCTCGGGTCTGGCTTCTCTCCCGGGACATAGGTTGTTTTGTTCTTCTGGGTCCCATGCTGGTGCCGGCAGCCGAGCTCCACGCTGGGGGTGGGAGTGGTGGTGGTGGTGATCCTACGGCCACCCCTGCAGCTGTGCTCCTCTGACATGGCCCTTGCCACCAGCCTTGGGGACCTCCCTGTGACTCACTGCCATGGACTCTCCTTGGTTTTATCCCACCTGGCCAATCGGCAGCATTAGACAAAGTTGGTTGTTGCCTTTGACTTGATTCCCTCTGCTCTTTGGGCTTGTAAGCCCTGCTATCTGCTGCCTTCCCGCTGCTCTGACAGCTCTGTCCAGCTCTCACGTGGGTCTCCTCCTTGCCCAGTGATGCTGCCTCCACTCACTGCCCCTGGCGGATCTCATGCTCTTCCATGTCTTGGGGCACCTCTGGCTGGATTTCTCCTCCTCAGCACTCTGCAGCCCCTCAAATCCAACGGGACCCGGGCTGAGCTCCTCACCTTTCCTCCCAGTTTGCTCACCGGCTTCTCTCATTGTCCACCTGTCTGAGAAGGGCACTGCCATTCTCCCTTTAGCCTGGCCAGGGTCAGCACGCAGACCAGAGGCCTCCCTTACTCTTCCCCCATCCCAGACAATCTATACCCAAATCCTACTCATTCTACTTTCTTAACAACATTTACTCCGGCCTCCTCCTCGCTACCCACACTGCCTTAGCTCAGCCCTCTGGCCTGGGCGACTGCATTTGGCTGGTGCTACAGGAGGACTTGAGAGATTCGGGTCGAGTGAGCGAAGGCGTAAGCCAGTGAGTGATGGGTGGCAGTTGCTTGCTCAGAGCAGGGACGCAGGGCGTTGTTCTGCAGCTGGTTGGCATTGGGAGTTACCGTCAGGGGCCTGCATTCTCCATCTCATTTGGCCTGCATGGCGGTGCTTGGGTACAAAGTCATTTTAGGATGAGATTCATGGGATTCAGGAGACTGGGGTTATAGTCCAGGCTCTGCAACTTGTTTACTATGTGACAGGTCCTTTCTGAGACTATTTCTGTCCCTCAGAGAACTGCGGTGCTCAGTCGCTTTGTACCTACTGTGCAGCGTTCTCCTTGGGGAGGGAGGACAAAGATGGTGACGGAGAACCTGCAGAAGTGGCTGAATCCACAAGGAGGTGTCTTGGTAGTTTCTTAGGCAAAACATTGTTCGATCCCCCAGCATCATCCCCACCCCAGAGAGTTCTAACATGGGCTTCCGTGCCCCTCTGTTCCCCTTTTCCCTAGGACAAAGTGGGCTTGGTCTTGGGGGTTCTGGAAGCCCCTTTGCAGAGCCCTGACACCTAAACCAAAGGGAGTATGTACCTGCTGAACAGACAACCCGTATTCCACTTTCCCTTATATTTTGGCTTGAGTAGAGATTTTATATTTAGGTTGAGTAGCTAACTGGGTGACCCCCAGCAGGTTCCGGAGTCTTTGGAACTGCTTAATGACACCTCACCTGGAGATGGGGCGAGAGCCCCATGGGTCCTTGGGGTCCTTTCTGGGTTTCCTTCTGTTAATTCTACTCTTCTCATTGTAGCTTTTAGTGAGCACAAGTGTGTTCTGTGACAATGCAGTCTTCTCTTTCCATGGTAAACTCCCTGGCATACCTTCTATACTCCATCGGATCTGGATCCCTTTGGAAAGCCAGCTATGTGCCTCTTCCATGTCACTTTTCCCATCCTCAGTCCCTTTCAAGGGTTCTGGAGATGAGAGCCAGTATATGAGTAAAAACAGCATCGGAAGTTAGCGGTCTTGGGAAAATGTGTAATAGCAACTATTTCAGTTCAGTTCATTGCCTCAGCGGATCCATTCCCCACAGTACATAATTTTGCAGTATTCTATCCTGTCCAATTTTAGATAATGAATAATAACAATTATACAGGTGTTGCTCTAGTGATTTCCTCCAAGGAGATGAAGGTGACTTAGCGCATCTTGGAATCCTTCTCCAGCCCCCAGATCTTGAAGGGTCAAGAGGATCCAGGCAGAGGGAGGGGCAGGAGTGATCATAACTGTCCTTGGGAGAGGGAAGCTCTGAGGAGGGGACTCTGTCAGGATCAGAGAGCTGGCTCTGGGGCCAAGGCCAGGCCCTAAGCCCTCATCATCCTGTGTCTCAGGCTTCTGTGTTGATTTTCCAGTTTCTGGTAATTCATCCTGCCATTTCTGGCCCCGCAAGGTGCTCTCTTGTGCCCTACAGAATGCCGAGCAGTTCCATTTCCTCCAAGGTTGGTGCCTGTTTGGCTCGGTGGCGGAGCCCTGGGGTCTGGCACCAGGACCCTCCGGCTCACCTTGCCGGGGAGGCCAGGACTGGATTGCTGTTGGGGCATGGCTGGCACTTCAGGCCTCAGGATGTGGCTTGAAGAGGGGCCACTCACCCACGCCCAGGGAGCCTTTCTGAATCCACCTGTTGTTTCACTGAAGATCCCAAAATAAATGGTCAGGGGTCACGCTGCCTCCAGGTTGGGCAGGCCAAATGACATGTAGAACCTTTTCTAAGCACGCTGGTGACTCAGATTTGCACCCTCAATTTGCCCTCTGCCCTTCTGCACCCTGCTCTGTGGAGCTTTCCTTGGAAAGGTGACATTTCTGGTTGATTGAGTCCCTAGGTGGGAAGTGCCAATAGGTGCATCAGCAGGAGGTCAGGGAAGGGAGAAGGAGAATGAGGTCAGAGTGTTTATTTCTCCAGCTCCTTCCCTACAGCTTCACTGTCAACTAGCTCCTTCCCTGAACTGAAGCTTTCACGTCCAGCCCTCCCCACGCAGCCTTCACTGTCTCTGGGATCCAGGAACTTCTCTCCTCTTGCCCCCTTTACCTAGGGGTCATCGGGGAGCTCCTCTGTTATCAATCCTGGCGACCACAACTGCAGCTTCCACTGAGCTACTCAGATGAACAGAAATGATCGATGTCATTCACTGAGCACTTGCTGTGCGCCGAGCTCCTTCCAAAGCTCTTGGTGTGGATTATCTCATTTAAATCTTAAACAGTCCTCTGAGCAGATACTATTAATATTCCCGATTTATAAACAAGGAAGCCGAGACACAGACAGGCTCAGTAGATTCCCCAAGGTCACGGGTCACACGGTTTCAAATGCAAGCAGCGGCGTTCCAGAACTCACACTCCCCTGGCCAGCAGTGTGGTCCCTGGACCCGTCCCACCAGCGTCACTTGGGAACTTGTTGGAAATGCAGATCCTTGCCCCTTCCCAGACCTGCTGAACCAGAAGCTCTGGGGGTGGGGCCCAAAATCTGTTGTCCAGGTGGTTCTGCTGGACACTGGCTTGAGTCCCCACACTACACCGAACCTCCACACGTGCGGTGTGAGTCCTGTGCCTGCCGAGCCCTGTGGGCTCTGTTCTCCAGCCTGCTCTGCCCCAGGCATTGCCTTGGCTTGGGTGTCCCTGTCCCTATTTCCTGCTTTCTGGTGAGTCTGACCAGCCAGAAGCGCAGGTTCTCACGGGTGCTTTCTTGGGTCTGTGTACCTGTTTTTCCCGGCTCTTCCTGTCACTGACCTTTCCCTGGGCCTCACCCCCGTAGTTGTGAGCATGGCGATAATAAACAGTGGGGTGCCTGGGCCAGACCTGCCCGTGGGTACGCTCCATCTGGCCTCACAGAGGCCATCAGTTAAAAATCAGGAGATGCCTGATCAGACAGCAGCACGGGACCTCAGCCCCCTCTTAGAGGAAGTGTCGTTCCCCACCCGCCACAGCCACCCTGGCCTGCTGGCCCATGGCAGATGTCATCACCTGCACCTGCCCACTCCATGGGCTCACATCACCTGCGTGGTCCCCTTAGACATGCTGGCTTGATCCGTGGGCTCAATAGCATCTGATCCAATCTCTTTTCTTTCTATACGTAGGAGTCCAAGTCCAGAGAGGGTAAAGGTTGACTCAAGGACACACAGCAAGTTAATGGCTAAGCTGGGACTAGAAATAAGAGCTCCTGGGTCCGTGTGTGGCCTCTTCTCATCATGTGGTCCTTTGTCTGAGGCTGAAGATCTCTGCATATCTCAGAGCCTTCACAAGCTGCCCCTTTAGCTTTCCTCTTCAAGATCTTTGTATAAGTCTGGATAAGGAAAGGCTCTCTCTAGTTTGTTGGAGATGGGCTCCAGCCTGGGGTGATTCATGACTAGGGCCAAATATTTGGGAAAATGACGAGGTACTCAAGAGAGAGTTCAGAACACCGCACCACGGGGCCTGAAAAGGATGACTTTGACTGGAAAACAGTCCAGGAGGGGCTGTTATCACTGGCCACTCCCACCTCAGGGTCCACCCTGGGACCAGCGCTGCCTCTCATGAGTGTGTGTTAAAACATGGGAGGCAGTTTCCTCCAAGCTTGAGTCCAGATTCTTCTGATTTCTAACTCCATGACCTTGAACCAGTTACCTATTTTACCTGGGCCTCACTTTTCTTACCTATAAAGTGGGAATCATATATTCTTTCTTCAGAAGATCAGCGCGAAGATCAAATGAAATAGTAGTAAGAGTGCGCTGGGCACAGGGCCTGCCATGGTGACTGGGGACTGGCGTTTTGTTTGTGGTGGTGACTGTTGATTGGGATTGCTACCTGTTCCCCCCTTTTGGGATGCATTCGGAAAAGCAGACCTGGTTTGCATGTTAAAGCTAAGCCCAAAGAGAGCAGAGAGCAACCTGTGGGCCCTGATCATCAGGAAGGTGCCTGGGGAATGGAAGGGAAACTGGACTCTGAGCATCCGCAATCCCGCCCAGCGCCAACGCCGCAGTGAGAAGCTGTGAGTGCTGCCATTTACTGACATCAGGGACTTGAGGGGAAGCCACTTAAACTCTCCGAGTCTCAGTATCCTCTGCAGGCTGTTTGTCCATCCACCCATCTATCCATTTAATCTGCTCTTCCTTCAACAAACATGCACTGAGAACCTGCCGTGCATTAGGGCAAGCCCTGGGGATGCACGGGAGGGCCGGAATCAGTCCTTGCTTTGGAGGCGCTCCTGCCTTAGCAGGGGAGCTGGACAAGGGCACTAGCGGTGACAGGTGTAGGGGAGGGACTCCGAGGGAGGACTACAGAAGGAGGCCGTTGGTGGGGGAAGGCAAGACTCAGAATTGAAAATAAGTCTTCACCATTTACTAGAAACTGCAACGCAGGCAAAGACTCACCCCTGAAGCCTGCAAGCTTCGATTCCTTAACGTTTCTTAACATATCAGAACCACAGCTTTCTTTTATACAGAGATAAAACTGAAGAATTGCCTGTCAGGTAGGGAGAGGGAATTTCACAGTGCTCCCTGCGGGGAAGGGACTGTGGTGCTTGTGGAAGGGAGAAGCCCATGGCATCTAACAAGCGATCTTGGGACCTTCTGATTAGCAACTTCAGAAGGCTGGCCCTCAGAAGGAGATTGGCAACACACGAGGACCGTGATTCTGCTGGGACTTAACCGGCTGTAAATGGCAGAACACACGTGCTGTGGCTGATTTCTACATGAGAGTGCTTGGCTTGGTGGGGGAAGGTGTTCACAGTAGACTTGCCACAGGGACTGACACCTGAGAAGGAACCCGAGGAGCAGGTGGGGTCAGACCCTCGTGAGGAGTGGAGGACTTTTCAGTAAGTCTTGCTAACAAATTGGACTTCATCTGGAAGGACCCTGGTAGCTCCAGCTTATACTTCGGCCTCATGGATAGAGTCTGCCAGTAACTGGCCTGGCTTTCCTGGGCCAGCCTCCTTCGGAGAGAAAGCAAGGCGGAGCGGGCACCCACATAAGGGGAGCACCTTAGAGCAGCCCTCAGTGCCAGAGTCATGCTTGGGCGGTTGAGGAAGCACCTGGCTTCACCGCGGATCCTAGGGGCTGTCTGGCATGGAGTTGCCTGGTACGAGGCTGAGAGTGGGTCCCTGGGATTGGCCCCCAGCTGTCCCGTCACTGTGCTTCTCAGTCCTTTTCTCTGTATGGTCCCCCGCCTTGGCAATGTCTTAAGGGATTCATCCATCCATTCATTCTCTTGCTCATTCATTCATGCACTCAACAAATATTTACTGAGTACCGCTCAGTGCGAGGCGCAGTTCTGCAAGCTGGGATCGTAGCGGCGAGAGGCCCGACACTGCCAGCGTTTGCAGAGCTTTCACTGTATGGGGGAGGCAGACAATAAACAAATATATGAAATAGTGTCAGGCACTGAAGAGAGTTCTGAAGACAAATACAGCAAGTAAGGGAATAGAATGTGGTGGAGGTGGGGGTGTTTGCAGAGAGGGTAATCTGGAGAGGGTGCTTGGAAAAGGTGCCATTTTTGCGGAGAACCAAGTGACAGAGTGAAGTACAGCTGGGGCAGTTCTCAGGCGGGAACCCTAGCTTGGGGGTGTGCAGGAAGCAGAATGCAGGCCAAGGTGACAGAGGCTGAATAGAGCAGGGCGACAGAGTGGGAGGCGTTGGAAAGGGCACAGGGTTTTACAGATATGGAGAGGTCGCAGGAGTTTGGGGATTAAAGTTTAGAACCCCAGAACACTGAGGGACGGCAGTTGGACGTTCCTACATCTCGTTTTGCACGCGGCTTTCCTTCTAGATGCTACCTTTCCTAGGCTTCACGACCCACAGACATTCCTTGGGAAAATGACCTTTGGACTGGCCTTTTTTCTCTCTCTTTCCCATCATTATTAAAATGTACTTTCCCTCTCCTTTCAGGAGTGAAGGGACCTGATAAGTGAGTTCACGCTAAGGTGTTAATTTGACAAGTAAATGCTTAAAAGTCTTTGACTTGGGAGTTTTGGAAGTGACAGAAAAGACAGAAAGGGAAATACTGCGTCCAGAGTTTGTAGGCTTTAAGTCCAAGGCTTGCTTATTTTTGTGGTTTCAGCCACCAAAATAATAGGCTTTGTCTATTTCACTGTGATTCTATCAGATTTTCTTCTTCTTTTAAAAATTTTGGTAAAATACATATAACATAAAATTTACCTTCTTAACTATTTTCAGGCGTACAGTTCAGGGGTGTTGAGTACATTCATACTGCGGTGCCACCGTCACCACCACCCGTCTCCAGAACCCTTCATCTTGCAAAACCGAAACTCTGTCCCCATTAAACGATTGTGCCTTACTCCCCTCTCCTCTCCATTCCTGGCTGAGATTTATGATTTTGACTACTCTGCCTCATATAGGCGTCATCATGCAGCCTGTCTTTCTGTGATGGGCTTATTTCACTCAGCATAATGTCCTTTGGGTTCTTCCACGTTGTAGCACATGTCAGAATCTCCTCTTTTGTAAGGCTGAATAATGTTTCATTTTATGCATATAACACATTTTGTTTCCATTCATCCGTCAGTGGAGTCCTCGTTTGCTTCCATGTTTCAACTACTGTGAAAAATGCTGCTGTGAATATGGTTGTACACATATCCCTTTGAGAACATGCTTTCAATTATTTAGAGTATGTACCTAGAAATGGAATACTGGATCTACAGTCATTCTATTTTTAATTTTTGAGGAACCACCATACTGTTTTCCACAACAGCTATATCATTTTACATTCCCACCAACAGTGCAGAAGGGTTTTAATTTCTCCACATTCTTGTCAATGCTTATTATTTTCTTTCTTTTTAAAAATATATATTAGCCCTCCTCTGGGTGTGAGGTGGTGTCTCATTGTAGTTTTGATTTGCATTTTCCTAATGGTTGGTTCTATCAGTTTTTGCTTCATCTATTTTGTATCTCTTTTATTAGGTAAATAAACATTTAGAATTGTTATTTCCTCTCAAGTGACCCCTTTATCATTATGAAATGATCCTCTTTTTCCTGATAATATTATTTGCTCTGAAACATTGATATTAATATAGTTACTCTGGCTTTCCTTTCATTAATTAGAATTAACATGGTATATCCTTTCTCATTTTTTTACAGTTAAACTTTTTTATGTTAAAAGTAAGTTTCAAATAGGGTGGCACATGTTTGTTTTTTAAAGCTAATATGACAAAGTCTGCATTTTAGTTGAAGTATTTAGACCATTTACATTTAATGTAATTATTGATGCAGCTGGGTACAAACACCATCTTGCTATTTGTTTCTATATTATTTATGTCTTCTTTTTTTCCCTTATCCTATTTTTCTGTCTTTTGGGGGCAATCTATAACTTTTTTTGATTTTATAAAGTAGCCACTTTAGGGTTTATAGTATATATTTTGAACTTATATCATAGTCTACTGTTAAGTGATATTACAGCACCTCACATAGAGTAGTCCCCCCTTATCTACAAGAGATACATTTCGAGCCCTCCAGTGGATGCCTAAAACCAAGAATGGTACTGAACTCTATATGTACTATATTTTTTTGATATGATAACCAAGACAGCTACTAAGGTGACTGATGGGCAGGTAGCATATATAGCAGGGATACACTGGACAGAGGGAAGATTCATTTCCTGGGTAGGATGAGAAGTGGGATGATACGAGATTTCATCTTACTACTAAGAATATCTTACTACTCAGTGTGCAATTTAAAGCTTATGAATTGTTTATTTCTGGATTTTTCCATTTAATATTGTCAGACCATAGTTGACCTTAGGTAACTGAAACTGTGGGAAGCAAAACCATGGATACAGGGGGACTACTGTATAAGAATCTTACAACAGTATATTTCCATTCCTCTCCTTCTGGCCTTTGTGCTATTGCTGTCATACATTTTATTCCTACATATGTTATAAATCCTACAAGATGTTTCTAAAATTTAAATAGTTAATGATCTTCTAAAGAGATTTAGATAATAAGAAAAAGGTCTCTCATATTTACCACATAGTTACCATTTGCAGAGCACTTCATTCTTGGTGTGGAACCAGATTTCCATCTGGTATCATTTTCCTTCTGTAGTGAACAATGATGAAATTTTTCAGTTTTTGTATGTCTCAAAAAGTCTTTATTTTGTCATTATTTTTGAAAGATATTTTCACTGGGTATAGAATTTAAATTAACAATTTTTCCTTTTTCCTTTTGGTACTCTAAAGATATTGTTACCTTGTCTTCTGACTTGTGTGTTTTCTTAGAGAAATTTGACTGTCATTCTTATTAAGAATTTAATACATCCTTTGTATGTAAAATGTCTTCCCCATTCCCCCACCTCCTGCCACCTTTAAGATTTTCTATTTATCGGTGGTTTAAAGCAATTTGATCATCATGTACCTTAGTGCTGCCCTCCCCCCACACTGCCATGTTTCTTGTGCTCAGGGTTTGTTGGGGTTTTTGACTCTCTAGGTTTATGATTTTCATCAATTTGGAAGATTTTAACCATCATTTCAATATTTCTTAAAGATTTTTCTGTCTCCTCTTCCTTTGCATACTACAATTACATGCAGACTAGGCTACTCGAAGTTGTCCCACAGCTCACTGATATTCTGCTTAACTTTTGGTCAGTATTTTTTTCCTTCTGGGTTTTATTTTGGATAGTCTTTATTGTCTTGTGTCGAGTTCACTAACCTTTCCTTCTATAATGTCTAATTTGCTGTTAACCTCATTGTATTTTAACAGTGTGTTTTAAAAAATCTCATATGGTTTTTATCTCTAGAAGTTCAATTTGGGTCATTTTTATATTTTCTATCTTTCCTCTAGCTTTCTGGACACAAGAAATACAGTTATAATAACTATTTTAATGTCTTTGTCTACTAATTTCATCATCTGTGCTATTTCTGGGTTCAGTTTTGAGTGACTGATGTTTCTCCCCCTTAGAGGTAGTATTTGCCTGCTTATTTGCAAGCCTAGTAATTTTTGACTGGATGCCAGACATTGTGAATTTTACCTTGTTGGTTGCTAGGTATTTTGTATTTCTAAGCTTTGTTCTGGGATGTACTTAAATTATTTGGACAGTTTAATCCTTTTAGGTCTTGCTTTTAAGCTCTGTTTGGTGGTATCAGAGCTATCTTTGGTCTACGGATGATTTTCCACTATTGAGAAAAAATATATTTACAAATATACAACATTATACAACAATAACAAAGCACTCTTCTGAGCATTCACAGATTATGAAGTTTTCCATGCTGGCCGGGGGGCACAAGAGCTGTTCCTGGCCCTGCGAGCACCACAGATCACTCCCTCTATCCTTTCAGTAGCTGTTTTCTTGGCTTTGAGTAGCTTTTTCACATTATGGTTTGATCACTCTCAGCTGAAAACTTAAGGGGCACTCTCCGAAGATCTCCAAAGGCCCCTCCCTGTGTAGTGTTCTAATCCCCAGGACTCTGACTCGCAAACTTTTGCTGCCTTGCTGTCCCCAGATCCCACCTCCAGCTCTTCCACTGAGAGAGGTGACTGGGTCTCCCTGATTCCTACTCTCTGCGTGGCAGCCTGGGTCCTCTCTCCAGGCAGCAATCTGGGACAATCACAGGGCTCACCTTGTTCATCTCTCAGGAATCATGCTTTTTTATTGCCTGATGTTGAATGTCTCAAAAACTGTTACTTCTTATATTTTGCCTGGCTTTTTAACTGATTGTTGGAGTTGTCTGGGAGTGCTTAAAAAAATCCAGATTCTTAGAACCTGTATTGGCTAATATGAGGCCACCCTTGGAGCAGATCTGGCTCCACCCTTTCTAGCTGAAATGCTGATATTTTCCGTGAGTATTTGTGTTGGAATTCTGATTAAAGAAGTCAGTGACTTCTGCTAAGAATCTGAGTGGAAATATATTTATTTGGGGTAAATGGGTTTCCTATAATTGGATGGAAAGTGTCTAGAGGAGTCCATGGAAACCAGGTGAGACTCTACATGAAGTTGGTGTGGCTGTGGCCTTGGTCAGAAACTTGTGATTTTCTTTCTGTCTTATAACATGACCTCATAGCTTGTTTTTCTGCAGCCATCAGCTTAACGGCCAGATGCTGGGCTGAGGCTCTATGGAAGCTCCTGGCTCCTCACGGTTATGCTGTAGGGGCCAAATCAGTCAGCCAACTTCTCTGAGCTGTGGCATCATCACCTGCAGAGAGGCCTTGTACTACTTGGTATAACGAGATTGTTGGAAAATGTCTAACAAATACACTTGAATCTGTACTTGAAGCCACTTGTAGTCTACATGGACGGAATTATGGTGCTTAGCAAATGTGTTCTATAATTGCAAGATATTTTCTTCTCCTAGAAATCTCCTTATCTCCCAGGAGATAGGACACTTCTCTATAAAGACATTTGGAGTACCATTGACCCCTCCAAAGGCAACTGAGTGTTATTGGGATTCTTATGCTTCCTTGTCTCTGTTTTGTCTTTCTTCTTCCCACCTGTCTACCCTCTCCAGGGGAGTGAACGTTCTCCCGTGGCATGGTGGGAAGGAGCCTCCCCCACTCTACTTTCATGATATGTTTATGAAGGGCAATGTTGATTCAGTTGAAGGTAAAGATACCGTAATCAGCACACATTTACTGAGTACTCAGCTTATACCAAGTATTGGGGGGAAACAAAGACACATACGAACTGATTACTAGTCTGAAAATTTACCTCTTGTTGCAGAAGTAACACCTGCAATTGTGAGACCGTCTGCATAAGACATAGATAGCACTTTGGGAGGCCGAGGTGGGAGGATCACTTGAGCTCAGGAGTTTAAGACCAGCCTGAGCAAGAGCGAGATCCTGTCTCTACTAAAAATAGAAAAATTAGCTGGGCATGGTGGTGCATGCCTGTAGTCCCACCTACTCGGGAGGCTGAGGCAGGAGGATCGCTGGAGCCCAAGTGTTTGAGGTTGCTGTTTGAGCTAGGCTGATGCCACAGCACTGTAGCCTGGCAACAGAGCAAGACTGTCTCAAAAAAAACAAAAACAAAAACAAAACAATTGCGTTAGACAATGTGCCAACAACACAAAACAGAACATAACCAGTAGTTTTAGGCCAGCAGATGTCACAGGAGGTCAAAATAGGAGCAGAAGAAACCCAAGTGTCAGGTGCTGGAGAAAGTGACTGATTTCCAGTGATGGCCACCTTCCTGAAGATATTAATCCTGTCACACTCAGAAAGCTCAGAGGAGGAGTGGCAGAAGCAAAGCCTAGAGAGTGCACAATGTGCAAGGTGGAGGACCAGGGTCAAGCCGTCAGCAGAACAGAAGTCTAAGGGCAGCCAAAGCCACCGTGTCCAATGCCAGCACAGGCCCAAGGAGCTTCCACAGACAGCATCCTGGCACAGCAGATGGCGAGTGCTGGATGTCTTGTGCTCCCGTGTCACACTTTAGACTCTCCCGTGAGTGTCTGCACACTCACTATCCTTCAGTCATCGCAGTGTCCAACAGAAGAGGCGGGACACAGATTATTGCCTTTTCTAGAAGAGGAAACCAACGTAGGGAAGGTTCTATGCCTTTTGCACAGTGATGTGAACAGGGAGGAAAGAAGCAAGGCCAGAGCCTACGGGTGCTGTCTGCAGCCACGAAGGGGATGCCAGGGAGGCTCCTCTGCTGGTGACCCCTGCCTGGGGTAAAGGGAGTCATGGACTTAGCTCAGATCCCACAGGGATGATTTGACCCAAATCTGACACTAAAAGTGTAGTCTAACTCCAGGCGAGGTGAGGGTGTGCGAGGATGCACATCTGCCCGTGAAGGAGCACAGAGAGGGAAGCCAAGAGCTCAGTCATTGCTTCAAGACAGAGGGGGAAAGAGGCTCCCTTACCTCGAGGAGGGAAGAGGGAGGAAGAGGAGGGTAACACACAGGGAAGTCTGCTTTTAAGTTCATTCAAGAGGAAGAGCTAGGAGCCAAGCATCCAATTAACCTAACATCTCTTATAGCCAAAATATCTGAGGTTACAAGAAGAGAATTTAATATGTGGAGGCTTGGGAGACAAGTGACTAATAGTAGAAAACAGCCCTAGTTTATTTAAAAAATAGGTCAGGCCCAACAAATCCAATAGATTCCTTCCCGGCAGTCACCGATCCAGGAGACAGAGGAGAGCTGTGTGGGTGCGACGCCGTTTTGCTTCAGAGCAGGCGCTGCTGCTGCCTGGTGGAGAGACAGCCAGGGCTGCAGACGCCCCAGTGCACGGAGCGCAGCTGCAAAGGCTGCTCCAGTGGAGCCACGCGGGGACCTGGCAGTGACTGGAGTCAGGGACCCACCCAAGGTCGCAAAGCCCGAAGGTGGCGGTGCCCACACCCGATCCCAGCTCTTTCACGGTCAGAGCTGAGGTGCCCTCTGTGGCCTTTGGCTGTCTCCCAGCCGGGTAACCCCAGCCTGGCTCTGGGACTCTCAGTAGCACTAGGCAGCACCAGGCTGGCCCCTGAGGGCCGAGTCTCAGCTTGGGGTCAGAGAGGAGAAGGCCGTCGCCATCCTCAGCACTGTCAGAGCCGGGTCCCAGGCATGAGCCAGGAGCTTGCTGAACATGCAAATTGGTCTCTCCCCACAGGCCCTGATTCTGTGGGCCTGAGGACGGCCTGAGACCCACCCGACAACGGCTGACACAGATTATAAAACAGAAACCCTGTTCTATAAAAAATCGGAGCCCAGATTGTTTCCCTCAGAACATTAATTTCTAGAGATGTTTATAGAGCTCCCAGGAGAAAGGGTGCCACAGACCTAAATTTGGTAGCATAGACACCCTAATTCTCTTTTGGAGATTCCCAATTTACTTTAGCATATTAAAGGCTCAAAGTATTGCAATTAAGAAATCTCTTTAGCTTATCTGCCCAAACTTAATTGACCATGGAACTATTTCTAGGAGTGCCAATTCTGTGGAAGACAATGTGAAAAAGTGCTATTTAGGCCAGTGGTTTTCAAAATTTATGGTGTTTCAGAATCCCCTGCTGGGCCCCACCCCAGAGTCTCTGCTTCAGTGGCCTCTGGCGGGTCTGGGAATCTGCATTTCTTACAAGCCCCCAGGTGATGCTGAGGCTGGTGGCCCAGGTGCCGCACTTTGAGAACCACTGCACTAGATTCTGCCACGAGCCCCGGCTCAGTCAAGGGCCAGGTAGGCCTCCCAGTGGCAGCTCCTGTGCAGCACACTGAAGACACGGAGGGTGGGGACTGACCATGGTGGGTGGCGGGACCCAGGGAAGATTGTCCAGGAAGCACAGCCTCGAAGGCAGCAGCATCTTAGGTGAGGCTGGGCTCTGCCCCGTTCCCAGAGTGACAGAGATGCTATGAAACGGGACAGGGGGATCCGATGGGGAACAGCAAACACTTTGTGACAGGCGTCAGTGGCTGGCCTTGTGCCCCACGTTTGGGGTTAGCAAAGGCAGATACAGACAGCATCTGTGCCCAAGAAGCCAGCTCTTGTGAGGGGCACGAGGCTGACCACGGACGCAGGAGGTGGAGTGAGCCAGGGAGCCTGGTGCTGTGCACGAGAGGCCGACCTGCCCTGCAAGATCAGCAGCGTCTACATCCTCCTTCCCTGTGTCCCCGACTCTGGGCTTCTGGCCCCCAGGCTGGCAAGCAGGGAGCCAGGGCCACCTGCCCCAGCACAGGACTTCCCTCTGCAGAGGCTGGCTCGTCGTTCGCCCAGGTGATGAGACGCACAGGTGCGCCTAGGGCTGTCTTCGGCCAATGGCAGACGTGAAAGCTGTACAGGTGCAGTGTGATCTTAGGTGACAGGAGAGGCCCAGATGCCCAGCAGGGCCTTACTTGCCCCGTTGCCACCAGACATTGCACATTGGAACATTCTCTGTGTAAAACCCGGGCCCTGTCTAAAGGCAGACAGGTGGTGCTAGATGAGCTGACACTTTGT
This sequence comes from Lepilemur ruficaudatus, assembly GCA_963574885.1. Taxonomy (NCBI): domain Eukaryota; kingdom Metazoa; phylum Chordata; class Mammalia; order Primates; family Lepilemuridae; genus Lepilemur; species Lepilemur ruficaudatus. Next base: position 21,420 of record CAUYRT010027641.1, on the reverse strand, counting down.
GTGGTTATCGGCGACATGGGCCATGGTTCAGATCACAGACAGGGTGGAGAAAGGAGTGGTGAGTGTCTAAGGGTGACCCTGGACGGAGGGCGAGCATGAAGCTGGGTACGGCGGGACGGAGGTGAAGGCAGTGGGGAAAAGGGACGTGGTGAGGCCTGGGCTGGAAGCCACCCCTCCCCCGCGGAGTTTTTTCCCCCTGCAGTCCTCTTTCTTCCATCTCTGGGCCTCCAGGCCAGGCAGGCAGCTGCTGAGGACAGACGACTCAGGTTAGAAAAAGCTCTCTTGACATTTGGAGAACAGAGCAGGATTTGGCTCCTCTAGTGGAGCCTCTTGTTCTCAGGAAAATGGTTTTAAAGCTTGGGCTGGTGCCAGCTGGAGCCATTTATAGCCCAAAGGGCCTGGGTTAGCTTCAGCTGCCTGCTGCAGAAAGCGCTGCTTCTCCCTTCCCCCACGGCCGGCCTCCCCCTTCCTGCGTCCAGCACCTTCACTGTCCTTCCTCAAAGCCTCTTCCTCCTCTCCCCACCACCTGTTCCTGTTTCCTTGGAGGCTCCGGTTCTAGATCCGCTTCTGTCTTGCTTGTGTGATGTTAGACAAATTCCTTTCTTCTGCTGCCCCCAGTTTCGCCGTCTGCAGCCTGGAGCCTGTCGTCTGCTCCCTTGAAGCTCAGTGGCCTTGGGGAGCTGCCTGCCTGTGCCTGCCTCCACTGAAGCACCTCTCTCCATCCAGTCACTGCCTGTTGACCCTCTTTCTGCCCCCAGAACTGGCCTTCCTGCCTGGGCTGGCTTTGTCACCCATTCTGAGCACAGGGCCTGGCTCCTGGCAGTGGCTCAGGGAGGCTTGTTGGTCTGAACTGAGCCAACACAGCATCAATATTAAGAGCACGGGCTTTGGCGTCAAACAGATACTGATGTTGGTTGACATCCTGGCTGTGTTAATAGCTAGCTCTGGGCTCTGGCAAATGACTGAACTCTGAGTTTTGGTTTCCTCATCTGTAAATTCCAATACCTCATCAAGTTGTTACGAGGATTTTATGAGATGGTATTTGGTGGCCTGGAGCATAGTGGGCCCTCCCTCGATGTTAGATCTCATCGCCATCAGCAGCTGTGAACTACCCTCATTCTCAGGTGGAGGTGGGGTGGGGCACACATGCTCACTGGAAGCCCTACTGTCTATAGAAATCCTACCCTCTGGGGATCCGCCCACATGCCCCTTCTTCGGAAAGCCACGCTCCCTCCTGGCCTCCTGCTCTGTTGCTTCTACCGCCCATCATCTCAGCGTTCAGCGGGGCCTTGGCCTGCTCACCCCAGCAGTGTGGATAGGCTAGGAGGATCATAAATTATTGGGGAGAAAAACTGTTCTGAAGATGCGCTAGGAAAGTCCAGCATGGAGTCAGGACACAGTGTTGGAAGTGTCCTGATGGGAAGAGGGCACTAAGAGTGGAAGACAAACCACAGGTCTTGACAGTGGATGGAGATTCAAGCAGACCAGGGAAGCAGACAGCACCGGGAGACCCCAGCAAGCCGCAGCGCCCTGAGCCTGCTCCCTGGGCAGAGGTGGGAAAGAGCAAGGCGGGGCCCATTCTCTGTGTTGGGGCCCCAAGCACCCCCACAGGACATGGCTGGGGGCCGCGGTGCAGAAACCAGACCAGAACTGGATTCCAGGGCAGAGCAGGCAGGGCTAGAGATCCAGGATGAGGCGGGCACTATCCCACGTAGGGTAGGGCTTGCAGGGACTGAAATGTCCCGTAGGAAGGGACTCAGGCACAGGGAGCAAACTGGAGCTGCCGCAGCTGCAGCCGTGGGCAGACCAAGGTGTTGGAGTTGGGGTCAGGCTGGCTGTCCGTGCCAGGTGAGTCCCAATCCTTCTGCTGACTTCTCAGCCAATATATACAAGACTGGTGATTGAAGGCTGTCCCTACGCAGAGCCTGTGTTTGCCCAGCATGTCCTAGCGAGGAGTTGGCCTTCTGACTTTACGGAGGAGACCACTCCTGCCCCGAGACCCATCCCCGGTGCTCTCAAGTCCCTCCAGGGCCATTCGTGGGAGGCCGATGAACCAAAGGCCAAGTGTTCAGAGCCCCTCTCAGCTGTGGCTGAGCTATCTTTTATAGCTCTCGGAGACACGTGGGATTCCTGTAAGAGTTCCTGTTTGCCTATATGGGAACCTATAGAGTTTCTGTGCATCTCTGTTTCTTCCACAGGGCCTGCATGGTGCCTTGCTGGCATAGATGTTGAGTAGGTAGTTGAGAAATTAAAAGCAACACCCCATGTAACCGAATGTTTAGGGATCGTGGGCCACTGCTGCCTCCCACCCACTCCCAGCCTCCGGGAGAGGGCACGCCTGCCAGCCGATGGGCACAGTGCAAGCCTGTCTGTAGGAGGCGGAGCTGGCCTGGCAGCCTTCAGGTCCAGGGACTGGACCACAGTCACTTCTTTGTCCCCATGACCTGTGGTCATTGACGTGAATGGCCCCCAAATCCATTCATCCCTTTGCCTCATGCAATGCATGGCACAGGGCAGACACTTGGAAAGTTGGCTGTTGGGAAAAGAGTCTTAGGGAGCCCCATGGAAAAGGGGACCTCGGAGAAGAAGACAGCTAAGGGGCTCTGGAGACCCTTCTGACCTTGACTGCACACGATGCCTGGACCAGCTAGGACTCTTTTCTCTCCTTAATATATTTAAAGAGAGTCAATACTGAGGTCAGCTTGAAGCACAACGCCTTCTTCAGCCCTGGAGGTGACTCTGCACAACTTCCCCAGCCCAGTGTTCTCCTGGATAGCTGAGGCTCAGAGGGCCCTGGCCAAGCTGCACAGAGGTTGGCCCTGTTCTGGAGCCCGTGCTTGGGCCACACGGCCTCCGAGGATGGGCAGTCACAGAACTGGGGGAGTGAAGACAAATCCCTCCGATGTTTGTCTCCCTGTCCCCAAGCACCTCTGCCTGGTTCCCTGGTGCCGCAAACGTCCTCAGAGGAGGATGTCTCTGGCTTCTCTGCCATGCCCAGCCTCAGTCCCCTCTCCCTCCTTCCCCTGGGGTCACCCCACCTCCTCAGATGGCTTCCACACCGGAGCACCAGCCTTGGCTTCTCTCCAGAGGTCTGGGATCACACTTGTTATTTACAAAAGCAGTACATATTAATGGCATGAATTTTAGAAAATATGAACAAGCACAAGCAAGAAAAGAATGAATTCTTCACAACCCCACCCCCTGCAACAATCACTGGCCATTCTGGTGCCTTCCCTGAGCCGCCCTCTTCACACACAGGCATGAACAGGTTTGCATTTTAAAAATGTGATCCCACTGTCTGTTCTTCTCCCACTTGTCTTCCCCAGCCAACCGTTTATCACGATCACGTCTTCATGTCACTAAACATTCTTTCTGTAACGTTTTAAATGGCTACATAGCTTTCTATTGTGTGACTATACCATAGCTTCCTTAATCCGTTTTGTTTTGTGGAACATCTAAGTTAACACCTATTTTCTTTTTCGTCATTATGAACAGTGTTGTCAGAAAATTCTTACAGCTACATATTTATGATTATCCATGATTCTCTCCTTATGGGAAATTCCAAAAAACTTTAATTGCTTGGTTAGAGGACGTGTGCTCTTTAACACTTTCAGTGTGTTTTACAAACTGCCTCTCAAAAAGGCTTGACCTGTTCACATTCCCATTAGAAGTGTATGAAAGTACCTATTTCTCTGCAGTTTTTACAAATGCAGAGATTTGGTAGTTCGGGGAAGAGGAGAGCTTATCTGGTATATAATAATTGTTTTGTTATAACTAATTTTGTTTTAGTTCGAGTTTACTCAATTTCTAGTGAGGTTAAACATTTTTGCTGCATGTTAATTTGCCATTTGCATTTGTTCTTATGCTAACAGACTATAAATAAGACCCTTTGCCCAGTGTCTCACCGGGGGTGCTCTTTCTCTTACTGGCTTGCAAGAGCTGTCTCCGTGTTAAGGATATTAGCCTCTGTCCGCCATATACGTTAGAGTGGACTTCGTGGTTTTTCCGTTGCCTTTTGTTTATGATATTTATTGACTGGAACTGCAGCAATGTCTGCTTGCTAGACATCTTTTCATATATGACTCAATGACATTTCAAACTCCTTAGATCCAAATTGAAATTCATTATTTTCCCGCACCCCAACCTGCGCTTCCTGCTGACTCGCTTATTCTGTTAATGTCACCACCCTTTCCCTAGTCACCCAGGCTTGAGACGTTGCAGTCATCCGAGATTCCAGCTCCTCTCCCTTCCCCTGCGTCTCGTCAGTTGCCAGTGCCTATAGATTCTGTCTCTGCAATTTCTCTGGCAGGCAGCTTCTCTGGCACCCCAGAGTTGAGGCCGTCATTGTTTCTTGACTGGACTTTGAAAGCACACTCTGAATTTCACGTCTTGCCTCCCCCGTCTCATGCCTGTACTCCTTTCTCCTCCCTGGCTCTCCTGGACCACATTCATCCTCCTGAAGCAGAGTGCAAGCGCCGAACTCCCTGGTGACAACCTGGCAATAGCTCCCCATCGTCTTTCATATTTAATTACAACCTCCTAGCCTGGCCATAATTTCCTTGCGGCTGAATCTTCCACTGTCCCAGCCAGGCTGCTCCCGAACACGCTCACTGCTTCCCCGCCTCTTTCCCCTGTTGCTCAAGCCACCCCTTCCTGGTAGATTCCCCCTGCCATCTCCAGCTACCAAAAGCCATTCGAAACCCCTCACTTACCCCACTGCCAGCTATCCTGGGGCTTCCTGACTCTTTGAATTGAATTCTCCCTCCTTTGAAACCCCAGAACAATTTGCTTGAACTTTTCTTGTGGAATAAACATGAATCTAGCATCTAGTGGAGCTATTGAGGGTCATAGGGTCTAAAAAGCAGAGTCTTTGGAGGGCACAGTTCCTATATGTCTCTGTTTCTTCCGCAGGGCCTGCATGGTGCCTTGCTGGCATAGATGTTGAGTAGACAGTTGAGAAATTAAAAGCAACACCCCACGTAACCGAATGTTTAGGGATCGTGGGCCACTGCTGCCTCCCACCCACTCCCAGCCTCCTGGGAGAGGGCACCCCTGCCAGCCTATGGGTACAGTGCAAGCCCCATCTGTAGGAGGCGGAGCTGGCTTGGCAGCCTTCAGGACCAGGGACTGGGCCATAAGTCACCTCTCTGTCCCCATGACCTGTGGCTTTTGACATGAATGGCCCCTAAATCCATTCTCTTTGCCTCATGCAATGCATGGCACAGGGCAGACACTTGGAAAGTTGGCTGTTGGGGAAAGAGTCTTAGGGAGTCCCATGGAAAAGGGACCTTGGAGAATAAGACAGCTAAGGGGTGCTGGAGACCCTTGTGACCTTGACTATGCCTAATGCCTGGACCAGGTAGGACTTTCCCCCCTCCTTAATATATTTAAATAGAGTCAATATTGGGGTCAGCTTCATGCAGAGAGACTTCCTTGGCTTTAGAGGTGATTCTGCAGCCTGCATGGGAGTGTGCAATTGACGCAATCTATTTTTAGCCTCCCAGAAACCGTGACCAACATCCCAAGCTGAGGGTGGGCACACTTACTGCATTCTAATGAGACATCCCTCTGCCAGCCCACCTGGGCTCTTGCCGACCTGAAATCTGATGTTGCTAAACTGGGAAGTCTGCTTATTTCCCTGGGGCGGTAGCCTAGATACGCTGGGAAAATGGGACCATCATACTCCCCCCACCTCACTCCCCTCCAGCCCTGGACACAGGACAGTCTTGGGGCTATGCCTCAGCGTGATGAGGGGATGGGATCTCTGGGATTTCTTGATCTTGCTCCATCCCAGGATCCCTGTTTCCCTGGCTGGAAAGGGGATAGTAAGTCTAAGCTGACCCAGCTCACAGATGAGAAAACTGAAACGTAGAATAACACCATGATTTATATAACAATAATATTAATAACAATAAAGTACTTAAACTATGTGCCAGTGTCCTAAAGTTTTTCCATATATTAATTCATCCAAACTTCTTGACAATTCTTTTAGGTAGATTTTATTAATATTTTGATCTGCATGTTATAGAGGAGAAAACTGTCATGCCAAGTGACTTCCCAAGGTCGCACAGCCAGCTGGTGGCAGAGCTGAGTTTGGAGTCCGGCAGCTGGCCCCAGGGTTGGCACTCTCCATCACTGTGCTGTCTGCCTTTCCGTATCTATTTTTAATTTTACTAGAGTTGGGATAGGATCCAGGAACCCTGATTTCCAGCCCCAGAGGACCAATGACTAGATAATACTCCTTTGATTTTTAAAATTCTGCCCCGCTTTGAGGCCTGTTCTGTGCCTTGCTCATTTGGGTCTCTGCACTCCAGGGAGACTCCTCTCTGGCATGACTGTGCTTCTGTAGTGGTGTTCAACCTTCGGAGCCCACCTCCTTCTCCCCTGTCCCTTAGCCTGTGGAGGAGCAGGGGCAGACAGTGAGGGGCACTGGCCAGGGAGCATGGAGCTGGGCCCGGTGTTGGGACTGGAGTGCCCAAGAGAGCAGTAGCCGGTGGTGCGGAGGCAGGACGTCGGCCGTCAGTGTGGGTATCCACAGTGCTCAAGTTCAGGGTAAAACTGAGTAAGAAACTAGGCAGGCAAGACAACAGGTGGCAGACACCAGAACCTGAGACACCTGCATCTTGGAGGCCAAGTCCCATTTTAGCTTTACGCTACCTGTTGAGTAAAGAGAAGCCTATGGGCTTAACCTTCCTAAGGAAGCACGTGGGACTTCTTTTAGCTTACCACACAGTATGTGCCTAGCCCTTTTCCAAGCACTTTAAAAATACTAACTCGTCTAAAACTCAGGATGACTCTAGGAGATAGGGACTGTTTTATTCCCTATTTTTTTCTTTTTATTTTAAAAATTTTTTTTGAGACAGAGTCTTGCTCTGTTGCCTGGCTAGAATGCCATGGTATAATCATGGCTCCAACCTCCAAGTCCTGGGCTCAAGTAATCCTCCCACCTTGGCCTCCCAAAGTGCTGGGATTACAGACATGAGCCCCATGCCTGGCCTTTATTCCCATCTTAGAGATGGGGAAACTGAGGCACCAAGGAGTTAATAACTTTGCCCAAGGCTGTATGGCTAGTAAGGGGCAGAGCTGGGGTTCAAGACTCACGGAGTCTCGACTCTCAGGCCCCACACTGTGCCGTGCGTCTTGCCCTTTAGTGAGTGCTTCCTGTTCACCTCCAAAGGAAGACGTTACCCTCCCCATTTAACAGCTTTGGAAACAGAGGCCTAGATCGGCTCAGGTCACCCAGCCAGTAAGAGCTGGGGGAAACTCAGGTCTGCTTGGCTCCGAGGAGCCTGCCGCCTCTCCACAAGTCACAGCTGTGTGCCTGACTGCTGGAAGCTAAGGGCCTCACCTGTCCCGCAGGAAGGGCTGCTGCTCTAGCCAGGGTGGGGCTCAGGGAGCGAAATCTCTGTGGATGGGACCTCTGCTAACACGGGGCCCCCTTCTCTTCCCCTCAGGTGAGCAGCCCCCCCTCCCACCCCCCTCAGCCGGTCATCCCACCCAAGCCTGTGCAATGCGTCCACCACGTGTCCACTCAACCCAGCTGCCCAGGGCGGGGCAAAATGTCCAAGCTGCTGAACCCAGAGGAGATGACCTCAAGAGATTATTACTTTGACTCCTACGCCCACTTTGGGATCCATGAGGTAAGGCGTCTGGAGCGGGTGGCCACACGGCGCGAGCTTGACCCTTCTGTGCTGTTGTTTCAGAGGTTCCATAGTGTGCTCAACTCCTTATCACCATCATGTGACTTCTCCCAGCCCCCGAGGTCTCTGACCCTTTCTCCAACCCATGGGCCCCTCTGGTGGGGCCCAGGCCAGTCCTGGAGCAGGTGAGCGGGTGGAAATGCCTGTTGGTGTGCACCACAGCCAGAGAGAGAACAAGGGGTGCTTAGGAATTGTTTGTTTTGTATTCCAGCACCTGTGTCTGTCCCTGACCGCAAAGCCAGCTCATCCAGTGTGGGCGAGATGGAGCTGGTCTTTGCACTAGGAGCTCAAATGCTGTGGCCAGAGTGCTGAGGCTGCAAGGACCTTCGGCAGGTCCCGATGTCCATTCTTTAGGCCAGTGAATGCCTCCAGGGGCACATCTGCAGGACGCTTCCTTGGGAGCCCAGCCTAGGTCTGACACCCTGATTGATTTCTGGAAAGTCTTTTGTCTAAATGCCTGTCTTGCACCATAGTAGGGAAGACTTTTGTTAGCTACAGAACAGAACAGAGGCTTCCTGGCTACAGTGGGGGCATAATAATCTCCAGCACTCTCAAGCCGTCCCAAACAAGTAGCACTTACTGAATACTTATTAAGTACCAGGCATAGTGCTAAGCACATTATATGTATCATTTCACTTAATCCTAATAAGAACTAAGAAGAGCAGGAAATAAGAAGAAAATATTTCCACAATCCCCTTATAGTGTGAAGAAAATACTGAAAAAGGAAAAGTTTGCTATGAAAATGCATTTTCAAAACAAATCTCCCAGCTCTTCCTTCCAATCAGATGCTGCTATAAACTCTTCCTCTGTTGAAATGAGGATACAGCCATTGCTGAAGGGTGTTTAATAGTAACAGCCAGCTTTTTTTTTTAGTGATTACTACCTGCTGGATGTTGTTACAACATGTTGGCTCAATGTTATTGTTATTCAGGTCAACCTCGTGAAGTTGGTATTATTGTTTGTCCCCATTTTACAAATGATCTGGGCCCTTAAGAATCAGATTTTTGCTGTTTCCTTTGCACAAGGCCGTGCGCTAATACACAGTGGAGCTGGAAATCAAACATCTTCGCTGTTTGGCTCCAGGGGCTTCATTCCTAACTGTCATGACATACAGCCTTTAAAACAAGTTTCCTTTTATTCTTTCTGGGAACCTTAAGAATCAGGTTGCCGTATTTGCTCCTGCTGGTTCCTTCATAGCCCCACACGCAGGTAGAGGGTGGAGGATGGGCCCTTCCGTTACTTCTAGACTCAGGGGCTCAGCCTCATTTAATCCAGGGAGGCTCAAGGTTTGGCTGCCTGAGAACTGCTCTCTGCCTAAAACTATTGGGCCTGGGGCCTGTGCTTTCTTTTAAGGGTTCTGGCCCAGGAGGGCCTGGGCAGCTGAGCTTGCAACTCTTGGGAGACCAAATGCCACCTTGGGGAAGGTAGGTGAGCTCTTGCACCCTCCTTGCCCCAGCTCCCCATTGGGGTGGGGCCGGGGATGGTGCACGGAGTCCTGTCCTTCACCTGCAAGGTGCTCTAGGAGGCAGAAGAAACCCTGGGAGCTCTTCCTCCTCAAGATCCTATCCCTAATTAAAGGGCATGTTCTCCATGTGACAAGTTCTAATGGGCCTATGGCTCTGGGTACCCATTTCAAGGAAGATTCCTGGGAAGAGAGAGCAGTTCCAGGGACCCCAGAATGCCTCTCCTTGGGTCTGCATGGAAACTATCCCATCAGGAACCACCTAACCACGAATGCACTTCAAGCCTGGCCTTCCCTAGCCTTCGGGTTCCCCTCACCTGGTGGGACCCCCCCCCCGCCACAGATCGGCTTCTCAGACACTGTACGTCCCTCTGAGCTGCTAAGATCTTGCTGAGCCACCCCTTTGGCATTTAGAATGTATTCTCCTGTGCTGTCATTGATCTCTATAATTCCTTCAGGACTTGGTGTCCCCAGCCTGCAACCCAGGCCTTGGCACATTGTCTGGTTTGCAAAGGCTTGTTGACACGGCTGCTAGTCTAGTCACTCAGGTGATACTTGCTCAGCACCAGGACCCAGCACCCAGAAGGTTGTGATTTCCACTTGGGAGAGGACGCCAAGGACCACCAAATAAATACTAGGCCATGTTCCCTCGATTTTGTGTATTGATGTGAAAGTCAGACTTGTGCACGAACTATATAAACTGGGCAGACCGAGCAGGGGACTTACAGTAAAGGATCTGTGAGTCACACATGACATTCCTGTCCTAGAAGAGTCCTTAGCAACCTTCTCATCAGGAAGTACTTCTGGACACCTAGCTTACATCCTTCCTGCTGCTGCTATAGGCCATCTCATAGGTCCTTTAATACAGGGGCAGCTAGATAACCTTCCTCCGCCCCTGAGGTATCGCTCCACAGGCCATCTGTGTGAGCGAAGGTAGGAGTGTGTGGACGGACTCTCAACACGGTTCTTTGCAGAGGAAGGGCCTGCTCTCCCCTAGTTATTGAGCACCAGGGATCTCTGTTCCCTGCACACAGCTCACAGCGATGCCTGTGCCTCCCTGGTCTGGGCAAGACCATATCTCACCATCCGGAGGAGCCGAGCCGGCCGTTTGGCAGTCTTCTCCCGGCGTTAACAAGATGCTCACACGGGCGGGCAGCAGCTCGCCAGCTTGCTGATTAATAGCAATCACGGAGTGTTGAGGAAACACGGTGAGGATGGATTGGGTTGATTAGTCTGTAAATACAAACAAGAAGTGCTGAGTAGGGGGAGGGGAGTGTTGGGGGCTGGAGAGCACAGCAGGAGGAGGTTCTGGACACTTCTGTTCTTCCCAGCCTGCACCCCACCCAGAGACTGCTGCGCACAAAGGGCGAGGCTGGGGAGAGGAAGACCATGGCCTTCAATCCAGGCCTCTCCCAGGAGACGGGATCTCGGACAGGAGCTGAAGTGATGGGCGTGTGTGTCCTGAGGCCTCCACCCGGAGAGGAGGGGCAGGCTCCATGACCCCTGGATCCCAGCTCTGACTTCCCGGCATCTTTGACAGTCGGCACTGGGCTTGGCACCTCAGCTGCGAGAAGAATCCCTGCCAAGGTGTCTGTGCTTCCGGCCCTGAGCCCTGGTGCCAGCCCCCCTCTGCCGGCTCCCTTCTCTGATGAACTAGCTGGAGGTTCTTTTGAAATAGATTCTTCGGGGCCTCATTTCCCAGCTATTAGTCAACATGCTGTCATGTATTCAATAGGCAGGAAAACTGGGAGGCCAAGCTGTCCATGGCTAGGGGCTAGGAATTATTTTCAACAGTGGCATGTTCTTGTCTGAAATGTCTTGAGATTTCTTTGTGCTATTATTCCAGGAATGCTTAAAGCAGGAGTGGAGGAAGGGGACAGAGAGCCTTGTCTTTGGGCAGGCCAGGTAGGGGAAGTCTTGCAAAGTCACAGCTTCTGTTTTCCCAGAACTTGTACCTTCCAACCTAACTCCGGGGGGCTGGGGCCTTAAGGAAAGGAGGAATTGGCTAACGAAGTAACAGAAGACAATGAAGGAAAGGCAAGCCCTTTGCACTGGGGAAGCTCCTCATCAGCAAAAGTTTGATTCCCAGAGGTGCTCGGTCAATCCAATTGCACCCAGGAAAGGCAATTAGGAGTTTTAACTGTGGTTATGATTAAGCAATTTCTGAAACCGTTGTCATTATTTTGCCTCCATTCTCTGCTCATGCTCAACTATTTCCTTGTATGGATGAAGAAAAGGGTTGAAGTTATCATAAAGAACCAGAGCTGACATTTTTGTGAAACTTACTACACTTACGTAATCATCACAATAAACCCATTTTCCAGATGAGGAAATTGAGGCACAGAAGGCGAAAAGATGGTCTGAGGATTTGAATGCTCTGGAATCTGCATGTTTAACCACTATGCTGTGCTGTCTTCCTTTTTATTGAGCACCTACTATGTGCCATGCCTTGTGCCTGATTCTGGGGATCTTGCAGTCTTGTGGGGTTTGGTCTCAGAGATCTCCTGGAGGAAGAGGCTTAAACTCATCTTCAAAATATTTACAGCCAGAATTGACCTCAGTCTAACCAAACCCCCACCTTATTCAACTTCTAATAAGATCGAAGCTGTCAGCCTTGGGGCAGCACAGGAAGTTGTGGCTGGGCTTCAAAATGGCTCCTGCTGCTAATTCATTCATCTACCATATCTCACTGGAATCTTCCTTGTGATCCACACTAACTGGAAACATAAGAGAGAGAATTCTGAGAAATGTAGCACAGCCTGGCCAAGTTACAAAGCCATCACAACATACGTGCACAGAACTCCAAAGAACATGAAGCAAATCTACAGAACTAAAGGGAGAATTGTAATGATGTATTTTAAACACTTGTCTCTTGGTAATTGATCAAATACACGAAAAAAATCAGTAACAATGCAAAAATTTTGAACAATACAACCAAACAACCTGAGCTAATTGACATTTACAGAACATGGTTTGCATCCCCAAACCACAGAAGACATGTTCTTTTCGTGTGCATGTGGAAACATTCACTAAGACCAGATCTTGAGCTGGGTCACAAAACAAATCTCAATCAACTTTAAAAGGTTAAAATCACCCAGATTATGTTTTTTTGTTCATAATGACTTAAATTAGAAATGAAAGCAATAAGTTATTCAGAAAACCTCCAAATAATTGGAAAGTAAGCAGCACTCTTCCAAATAACCCATGGGTTGGAGAAGAAATCACAAGAGGAATAAGAAAATATGCCAAACTAAATGATAGTGAAAACACAGCATATTAAATTTTGTGGGATGCAGTTAAAGCATTATTCAGAGGGAAATTTATAGCCTTAAATACTTACATGAGGAGACAAAAAGGCATAAAATCAATGATGAAAGCTTCTACCTGATAAAGCTAGAGAAAGAAGAGCAAATAAAACCTAAGCTGAAGAAAGGAAATATTAAAGATGAAAGCAGATGTTGACGAAATAGGAATCAAACCAACAGAGCCAAAAGTTGGTTTTTGAAAAGACTGACTAAATTGATAACACCTAGCTAGACTGATCGAGGAGAGAAAGAAAACAGAAAAAACACAAACTGAAGTATCATAAATGGAGGCAGGAACATCATTACAGATTGTACAGACATTAACAGGTAATGAGAGAATGTTATGCCAATAAATTTGACTCCTTACATAAAGTGGAAAAATTCTTTTAAAAAATACCTTGTCAAAACTGACATAAAATGCATAAGAACTAAAATATCTCTTTATTGATTAAATAAATGGAATTCATAGTCAAAAGCCTTCCCATAAAAAGAATTCCAGCCCCGTGTAGTTTTACTGGTGAATTATCATGAACACTTAAAGAAGGAAAATGCCAATCTCACCGGAACTTCTGCAGAGAATATGTGAGGAGAGAATACTTGTGAACTTTTGTGATGAGCCTGGCATAACCTTGATTACCAGAGACGGTAAGAGACAGTTACAGATCAACATTCCTCACAATGTAAGTACAGATATCTGCAGCAAATATTAATAAATAAAACCCAGTAATGTTTAAAAAGGATTGTAAATCGTGACAAAGTATTGGTTCAACTTTTAAAAGCAACCTTGGGAGTTCAAAACATTAACAAAACAAAGGAGAAAAGTCATATATCATCTCAATAACTATAGAAGAAGCATGTGACAAAATTAAGTACCAATTCATGATAAAAGCTCTTTCCAAGTTAAAAATAGAAGGAACTTCAGACTGATAAAAGATATTTATAAAAAGCTTAAATTACATTTAATGGATATATTATTGGAGCAAAGAAAGGATGTCTGCCCTCTGCAATGCTATTCAACATTTCACTGGCAGTCTTTGCCAGTATGATAAAGCAAGAGGAAAGAAGAAAAAATAAAAGGCATAAAGATAGGAAAAAAAGAAATAAAATGGTCTTTATTTGCAAGTGACAAGGTTTTTTACATAGAAAAATAAAAGAATCTGCAAAAAGAAAAAACTCCTACTAGAAATAATATGTGAAGTGAGCAAGGCTGCAAGATACAAGGTCAGTATAAATACCAACACATTGTAAAATAAAATTTTTAAAATGCCACATATAGTACCATAAAATAAAATTGTTAAAAATAAATTTAACGAAGGACATTCAAGACCTTCATACTGAATCTATAAAACATTTCAGAGAGAAATTAAAGAAATTAAATAGAGAGCTGTATCATGTTCTTGGATTGTTACACTCAATGTTGCTAAGATGTCAGTGCTTCCCAAATTTATCTATAGGTTCAATACAATTCCAGTCAACCTCAGGAGGTTATTCTGTGTGAATTAATAAGTTAATTTAAAATGTATATGGAAATGCAAAGGACCTAAAATAACCAAAATAATGTTGTTAAAGAAAAACTATGTTGGAAGACTCACTACTTTGTTTCAAAGTTAATATAAAGCTACAGTAATCAAGTCAGTGTTGAATCTGTATATCAATGGAACAGATCAGAGAAGCCACATGTGTACAGTCAATTGATTTTTGACAGAGGTGGCAAGGTAATTCAATGGGGGAAATGTTAGTCTATTTAGCAAATGGTGCTTGAACTATTTATTTTTATGAAAAAAATGAGCTCAAACTCCTAACTTACATCATACACAAAGATTAATTTGACATGTAAAAGCCACAGCTGTAAAACTTCTGAATGGAAACATAGGAGTATATCTTTGTGATCTTAGGACAGACAAAGATTATACAGGACCCAAAAAGCACTAATCATAAAAAGAAACTGAAAAATTGGCCTTTATCAAAATTAAAAACTGCTTTTCAAAACAACATAAAGAAAATGAGAAGTCAAACCACCGGAGAAGATAGCCACTACACACACACACACACACACACACACACACACACACACACACACACCAGTATAGCTGACAAAAGACTTTTTTTCCAGAATGAATTAACTCCTACAGTTTAATAAAGACAAATAGCTCAAGAAAAAAAATGGGCAAAATACTTGAATAGACACTTCACAAAAGAAGATATATATGAATAGTCAATAAGCTATGAAGAAATTGTATCAATAATCAGAAAAATGCAATTAAAACTGTAGCGAGATACCAGTTCACGTCCACTAGAATGGCTACAATTAAAAAGATGGGTAATACTAAGTTGCCAGGATGTGAAACAACTTGAACTGATACATTGCTGGTTGGATCATAAAATGGTACAACTATTTTGGAAAACTTTTTGGCAATTTCTTATGATGTTAAATATACACCTACCCTAAGACCCAGCAAACTTACTTCTAGGCATTAACCAAGAGAAATGAAAACCTATATCCTCAAAAATATTTACACAAAAATGTTTATGGCAGACTTATTCATAATAGCAAAAAACTGGAAACAATACTAACACCCACCAGCGAGTGAATGGGTAGACGCCTGGCGGTGTGCTCATACCATTCAACAAGAACGACAAAATGGAACAAACCTCGGATACATGCAATAACATGCATGAATCTCAAAAACTTTCTGTTGCACAAAAGAAGCCAGACACACAAGCATCCATACCGTATGATTAAATTTATATAAAGTTCTAGAACAGGCAGAGGAAAGCTTTGGTGATAGAAATCAGATCATCTGTTGTCTGCGGTGGGGCTGAGGATTGACTGCAAAGGAGCCCGAAGGACCTTCTGGGGTGACGGAAGAGTTCCATATCTTGGTTATGGTGGTGGTTATGCAAGTGTACATTTGTCAAAACCTTCACACTGCACTGAATCATACACTTACTATCTGTGCTTTTTGTTGTATGCAAATTACACTTAAATAAAATTGATTTCTAAAAACAAATCACCCCAATACTTTTGGTGATGAGTTAGCCAAGTGTTTGCCAATAACCTGAATGGCGAAAGATCCCTACCTCACCACCATACACAGATTAATCATGCTCTCCTTGGGCTGGAGACGATTGTAACAGGTAATCGGGGTTCTCTCTCACTACAAGCACTTGTGCTGGACAGAAGAATATGTTTTCTAGTCTTAAAAACCAACCAACAAAACAAAAAGTACACTCATAAAAACCTCCTTTAATAATCTATTCAATGGCAATTCTCTCACCATGACAGAAAGTTCTGCTTCAGGTCTAACTTAAATCTTTCATGTTGTGTGTTGCTGATCTTTGCTTCGGTTCTTTGGTAAATTGGAGCTTTCCCAGGCTTGGACTTGAGTTCCTCTTCTGATAGTACGCAGTTATTTTTCTGGGCAGAGTTTTAAGGCTGGGACACTTTGGAATGATGCAGGTATCCCCTAGCCCAGCTGTGCCACAGTCCCCTCTGTGGCTCTGCCTGATGATATTCTTGAGATTCTTGGAAAATTTGCTGGCATGGCCCAGGGGCCCGTGACCCTGTCGTGCTCCCAGGTGCCTTGAATACACTGACATTCCCGTTCCTTTCCTTCCCTCACAGGAAATGCTGAAGGATGAGGTGCGAACGCTCACGTACCGGAACTCCATGTACCACAACAAGCACGTGTTCAAGGACAAAGTGGTGTTGGATGTTGGGAGTGGTACTGGAATCCTTTCCATGTTTGCTGCCAAAGCAGGGGCCAAGAAGGTGTTTGGGGTGAGCATGTCACTCCCCGCCTCACGCTGGCTTCTGCAGAGCTGGCCCCTCGCCCTGTCTTCCCCAGCCCCTCCTGGAAGTATAACCCCAGTCCATCCCTTTTGCTTTGGTCGAATCTTTTAAGGAGGAGCAGAGAAAATCAAGAGTGTCTCTTAGGAGGCGGGGCAGGCTCCCTGTCACCTAGGCATTGCTCCTGGATCCCTGCCTGGGTGACTGCTAACATTTGTGGGGGATTTTTGGCATTCCAATGACATCATTACCTTACGGTGCTTAACCCCACTGTCAGCTCGAGAGGCAGTGCCCTGTGGTTACATGTGGGAGCTCGTCCACTCACTAGAGGGTGACCTTAGGGAATTCACTTCTCTGTGCCTCAATTTCCCCATCTCTAAAATGGGCATAATAACAGTACCTTGTCCATAGGGTAATTGTGAAGATTGGAAAAGTTTAATACACAGGCAAAGTGCTTAAAACAGTGCCCACCATATGGCAAATGCTCAGCGTCTATTATTGCAGTCAAGATGGGGCTGCTAAGAGGCAACAGGAAAATCCCCTTCCCTTTTCTGCAATGGAAAAGTTGGTAGACTTTCATTTTGCTGCTTTGACTGCTGCAGCCTCGCCAGGCTAGACGTGGAGGATGACCCTTGGGAAGCCTCCCAGCTGTGCCCTGGCTCTCACAGGCAGCTGTGTGCAGCCTGCTGACAGGGGACCTGGGAGTGTCTGGAGCTGGAAAGAAACTGTGAAAAACGAAGAGCTCTGAGCTGCTGGCTGACGTTTGAGGCTGGAAGACGGGCATTAGCCTTGCTTGGTCCAGATGAAAGGCAAACTGCAATCAGACTCCCAGCGTGTATAAGAGCCGGCCCGTTTGCAGAGGCCCCGTGGCAAGCTGGGCAGCGCTCAGAGGTCTTTGTTCTCTGGGCATTTGGCCGGGCCATCCTGTAGCCTGCGCCAAGGAGCCCCAGGCTCCTGGTTGGCTGGAGCCCTCCAAATCCCTGTGGCCACCCCCTGACTCCATAGGCTTCCCCCTAAGTCGCCCAAAAGGGACAGCATTCCTCCTCCATATCGGACTTGGGAAGCACTTGCTGTGGCTGGTGGGGGTCTTCTGGACCTCTGGGCTGTCCTCCAGCTGCCTCAGGCACTTCCTCTTTCTGGGAAGTGCTGTGACCTTCTCAGCCGAGGCACTATGGAGAGCAGGGGCCATTGTGCACCCAAGGGCAGGTTGTGTCATCATCACTGGTATGACTGCTGGGCCCCAGCGATGGAGGCCTTGGGCAAAGGACAGACAACGTTCTGTGAGGTCACAGGGCAGCAGAGCGGGACTTGCGGCCATACGGTGACCCGCCTGCTGTCTCTCCCAGTGCTGCGCATGGTGTCCCTGGCACCCAAGTTGTCCAGGGGCTTCATCCAAGGAGCTGTCAGGAGCTCCCACGCGGCGCCTTCCAGCTACATGACTTGGTCATCCGTCTGCCTCCCGCCCTTTTCCCTAGCAGCTCTTTTATAAGCGGCTCTGCCACATTTGGCCGGCGCCTTTCTGGATGGCTCATCTCAGAGGGCCCCTCCACCCACTGCCGTCCTCCATCCTCCGGTGGGGAGACGGGTGGCGGGAGGGAGGCAGGGAGAGGAAGACCATCACTGGAGACAGAGCCTGGAGGTAGAAACAGAGAAAGAGGCAGAAAAAGGCTCTCAGAAAAGCTAGAGAAATGAGACAGGGATCCAGGAAAAAGAAAGAAGATAAAGTAGAAAGCACAAAAGAAAAGGAGGGGGAAATGGAGAGTGGGGAAGAAATGGAAAGAAGATGGAAGAAAGGAGAGTAGGGTATGGTGTAGCCTGCAGCCCGGCGCCTCCGGGCAGTCAGTGCTCAGGTGTCGGACACGGAGGGACCCCGTGCACCCAGCACAGCCTCAGGGAATGGGGACTACGGCTTCCCTCGAGGGGCCCCTGAGCCACACTGAGTCAGGGCAGAGGCCAGATGGGAATCCAGGCTGCCCTGTGGCCTCTGCAGATGGGATGACAACATGGCAAGATGGGGAGAGGAGGAGACGCAGCCCCACAGTCAGTAGGACCTGAAGACAAAGAACCCGGTAGCCCAGGAAAGGGTCGGTCCTCCTGGGACCTGCTCCCTGGCCAGGGTCTGCCTCCTTAGGGACACCTTCCGACCCTGTAGGAGCTCACCCTTCCTTAAGGCCTTGCTAGAGGCCATCAGCAACTCCCTCCGTCTCCCTACACCACCACTTCTCAAGGGAACGCTCCTGTCCCCAAGTCTCAGGGGGGTCTGGGGGGGCTCCCCAGCACGGAGGTGAGTGGAGCCCAGGGCCCTACCATGGGCCAGTCTCTGTAGGAGGGCCGGCTGGAGGGGGGCAAGGGCTGCTCCTGGCATCTGTCCCCTCACTTCCAGCCTCCCTTGGCCGTCCCCTGGCAGCACCCACTAGACCTCCAACCCCTGGGCTGGGGCTTGGGCTCCAAGCATTCCCATGAAGACCTACTCTTAGGAACAGCCAGCTGATCTCTCAAATACCTTGGCCCTTTGCTTAGGAGATTTTGGGAGCCTGGGAAGACTTCCAGATTAAAAGGAATAAGCTCATTCAAAGGTGAAGCTCATAGAAGCAGCTAGAGCTACCTTACATGTGGGGGTGGGGCAGGGGAGAGATATTAAGACCAGCCCTGGGGCCTGGCCTGGCACTTCCCAGATGGTCTTCGTCCTGCAGTGTGCCCAGTTTGCCCTAGGAGGGTGGGGGTGGGGAGGACCATGTCACGGGAGGCTCGCGCCACTCTGGCGTGGTTCTGTCTTCCCGCATGCTCCCCAGGAGGACAGTAGCTGTGCCGCCTCTTACCTTCTGACCTAGCCAGGAGGGCGAGGCCTGCCAACCCCTCCTGAGTCTGCAGCACAGAGATCGCGCCCATCACGGGGTGGCAGCCGGGGCCCCATGTCCTGGCAGAGGCAGCCTGACTTAGTGGAAGGCCACTGGCCTGGAGTCGGGAGGGCCAGGTTTTAGTTTTGAATCTGCCACAAATTCTTTGTGGGGCCACGGGCAAGTCACCACACCTCTTTGGGCCTCTGTGTCTCCATCCATTAAATTGGTGTTGGACGGGCTGTGATTTCTTTTGATGCCTTGCTCCTTTGTTCTGTGCCCTTTCTAGATTGAATGCTCCAGTATTTCTGACTACTCAGAGAAGATCATTAAGGCCAACCACTTGGACAACAGTAAGACATACCTCCGAGTATTTCCCCATGGATGGAGGGGGTGAGGGGCTTGCACTTTCTTGTTGGGGTGACATGGAGGGAGGAGTGTGGAGCACTTGGGCTTGGGGAGGTGGGGCACCCAGCTGAAGCTCCTGTTGGCGGGACTGTGGCCGTGGGTGCTGAGGTTCCCACCCCCAATGTGCCAGCCAAGGGGTACATTTGTCCCCTCTTAGCTTTCAGCAAGCCCCACCTATGGCTAAATCCTTAGCTGCCATAGCCTCTGCTTGGCCCCAGCTGTAGGCAACCTGTTGAGTTCTGCAAAATGGCCACATTCCTCCTCCTCCTCCTCTTCTCTCTCCACAAGCACCAGCCCTACCTCTCCCTGTCACTCAGTGGCATCCTGGCAGACCCCAGGGTGTGGATCTCCCCTGCCCACAAGCCACGCCACTGACGGGCTGTCCTGGCAACAAGGCTGCTCTTGGGAGTGGGGCCTTCCTCAGGCTGGAGTCTGATTACAGAGAGGTGTGTCCCGGCCCTTCCTCCCTCTCTCCTTCCCAGCCCCTCCTATCTGGAGCCCGTCTTGAACATGCCCAGACCGCAAGGCCCAGACCAGGAAAGCTCCTTATAGCTTGCGTCTGTCAGCAGGATTAGATGCAGGCCCCAGCCCCTGTGCTCAGTGCTGGGAGAACTTCATGGGGACGTTGTGTCTGATTGCTCTGGGGCTGCTGCAGTGAGGCCACAGGAGGGACAGGTAGACAAAAGTTGCCGTGCAGGGAGTGAGCTGGAGTCCAGACCGGGTGGCAGAGGCAGGGGACTGAAGCAGCCTAAAGCCTTGGGCCTGGGAAGCGTTAGTTCTGGAAGACGGAGCTCACTACAGAGTTCTGAACAGTGGCAAGGAAGGAGCAGGAGGGAAGGATATTACCTACAGGGGTCTAGGGCAGGGGGAAAGAGACCACATTGGAACAAGAGACAGGGCAGGAAGGGATCTGTTTTGTGTCCCTCCGGTGGGAGCTGGGCACAGAGGTCTCGCATGCAGGCTCTGCCCAGTCCCCAGCACCCAGGACTCTGCACAGCCTTCCCTTTCTGTGCTGTGTGACCTTCGGCTCCATGGATAACGCCCTTGCTGTGCTCCCTTCTGGGCTTCCAGAACTCTCTTGCTCCCTTATAGGGTGCCTGCTGCCCCAATGCCCTTTGGGTCTGACCTAAGTAACCAGGTCCGGGTGCTGCCGACTGCTCTACTGCACACCTCTCCGTGCGGCTGCAGCCCTGCACCTGTCCTGCTGCTGCTTGACACACTTGCTGCAGACTCTTTGAAAGGGCAGGAGCATTACTCACTCAGCAAACTCCTATGCCTGCCACATGAGCAAGGCTCTGGGGACAGAACAGGGAACAAGACAGGTAAAGTCCCTGACCTCATGGAATCCACACTCTAGCCGGGGGAAGGGGGGTGGTTACAGATAATAAACAAAGAAGTAGAAGCTCAAAGAAAAATATCTTATGGTGGTAAGTGCTCTGCAGATCACAGAGGAGGCTGATAAGATAGAGGAGGACCAGGTGGCTACTGTCAGGTCAGTCTCTGAGCAGGTCACATTCAAGCTCGAATTTGAATGACAGGAAGGAGACAGGCTGACAAGGTCAGGGGAGAGAACCCCGGGCAGGAGTTAGAGTTACAGTGGTGCAGAGGCCTGTAGGCAGGATGGAGCTCAGCATCTCAGCATTCCCGAGGAAGACCTGTGGACAGGGTGTTAGGGGCAAAGGGAGCAGAGGGGTGCAGGGGCCAGGTCCTACAGTGCTTGGAAACTAGGAAGGCAAGGTTGGGTTTCACTCTCTGGGTGTTGAATTCTTCTAGGGAATTTTTTTTTTTTTTTTTTTGAGACAGAGTCTCACTCTGTTGCCCGGGCTAGAGTGAGTGCCGTGGCATCAGCCTAGCTCACAGCAACCTCAAACTCCTGGGCTCAAGCAATCCTTCTGCATCAGCCTCCCAAGTGGCTGGG
>CAUYRT010027640.1:0-29935 GCA_963574885.1 Lepilemur ruficaudatus | reverse complement strand
TAATTTCTAGAGTGGGAAAGGTGGACCTGGGGGGCCGTCGCCAAGGATGCGCCCTCCCCAGGAACCATAGCTCTGCTTCTCAGGCCAATAAAACAGACGTCAGTCTCCCGGGCTGCAATGAGACCCTTGCAGGTGGCATTTTACAGAAGCGCCTTGAACCGTGCAAGCATTCGAAACATTCTCAGCAAACAAATGGAAAGAATCTGTCTTTTGGAAATCATACAGTAGTTTAAAATAAAAATACAGATGGCAGGAGAAATCCTTGCCACCTGTATACATGCTCTCGTGTCACATGGCCAGGTCTTCCTTTGAATTGTCCTCAGTAACCGTCGTAAAAAGACACAAATCAAATAAGAATAGCTCTTCCTTCATTGGCCTTGTAT
The DNA here is from genome assembly GCA_963574885.1 of Lepilemur ruficaudatus. Classification (NCBI taxonomy): domain Eukaryota; kingdom Metazoa; phylum Chordata; class Mammalia; order Primates; family Lepilemuridae; genus Lepilemur; species Lepilemur ruficaudatus. The sequence goes on along the minus strand of CAUYRT010027640.1, from coordinate 29,552 downwards.
AACACATTGAGAGTGTCAAGTTCAATCCTGTTTTCTTTCACCGTGCAGTGTGTTCCGACTCGAGTTTGCTTTTGCGTACGTGATCCAAATTAATGAAGAAATGTTGCAGCAGTTTTCTTATTTTGATACACTGTCTTCCCTAGTAATTCTTTTGTATTAAAAAAAATAATAACCCTACGGAGATGTCACTGGTAATTCAGGTAAAATTAAAACGTGAACAGTTCGAACGTCGCGGCGGCGGCGGCGGGAGCTCTGGGGTGTTCAGTGTTGTCTGTCCCTTGCAAACAGCCGTCCTGTGCGCCCAGCCGCCCCACGTGCAGCACGGAAGAGTGGAGGGGACCGATTTCCGCTGGGGCTCCAGCGTGAGCTACAGCTGCGCGGACGGCTACCAGCTCTCCCACCCGGCCATCCTGTCCTGCGAAGGCCGCGGCGTGTGGCGAGGGGAGGCTCCCCAGTGCCTGCGTAAGTGCCACGTCCGCACCTGTCCTGCCCGTCCCAGGTGCCGCGGGTGGCCACAACCACGGCACACCCCAAGGATACCGCGGTGCCTAGTGACAGCCTCACCCCCGTGCGTGAAAACTCGCACTCGAGACTGCATGCGTGGCCCCGGGGGCAGAGTCTCCCCGTCCACGCCTGTGCTGGTTAGACAGTTAAGCCTCGAGATTTAACGGGGACCCGTGAGACAAGTTCAGTGGGTGAACCTGATTCAGGGACTCCTGGAGCTGACGTCTTCCCGTTGTCCCCCACAGCTGTGTTCTGCGGGGACCCCGGCACCCCCGCGGAGGGAAGGCTGAGCGGGAAAAGCTTCACCTACAAGTCTGAAGTCTTCTTCCAGTGCAAACCCCCATTCATACTCGTGGGCTCGTCCCGGAGGACCTGCCAGGCGGACGGCTCGTGGAGTGGCGTGCAACCCACCTGCATCGGTGAGAATCCCGGGGCAGCCCCGGAGTACCCGGGGGTACCTGGAGAGGAGGACAGTCCGTTCCAAAACCGGGTGGTTTGTGGTTACGTAGACAATGTTCTTGTATATAGTTTTCAGTGCAAGGCGCTATTCTTTGAGTGAACACCAGGCAGCTAACCTGACGTGCGGTGTCCTTTAAAGTGTGCTAACTGAATCCGCAGTTGACGTCGGACGTCTGCTGAAGCAGCTGCTACGCTTTGCTCTTGAACCTCAGTGGCTCTCTCCTGTCCGTGTCTACTGAAAACTGCACTTTCGGGGAGAAAATGCAGTTATTAACGTTCTCTGAGATGCCGTCACCAAGAGACAGTCTCGCTGCTGCCTGACTGCTGCCGACTGGAGTTTTACTGTTGGGTTAAATTTGTTCACAGAGCATTGTGGAGCAGAGGGGTGGGTGTTCTACAAATCTGTAGTAAAATATTAGTGGTTACTTTAAATTACTTTCTAAGAAATTGACTAATGTCTACTTAGAGACAGCATTGGAAATACTTTTCCTACTTATAGGAACACGTGCTGTCTTCTGGTGCAAGCTACTGCTACACGGCAGCTGTCCCTACACTCGAAGTATCTTTCCTCCCCCTGTAGGTTAGTTGCTCTAGAAAACAAAGTTCAAAGTGACCTGCTTTGTTCTTCTACTAGCAGCTGGAAAGCAGCAAACCAGGAAGTCGACGTGCTCCGTGAATGCTCAAGTTCTGTGTTTTCGGAAAATGTCACTGTGGGCTTATCATATGCTTCAATTTTGAAGCATTAAATGTAGTTCTCATTTTGAAGCCTTGAGGAAAATCAATCCGAGAAGTTTGGAAGGACGTCAGGGATGACCAAATGAGATGCCACTGACGGAAACCTCATAAACCAAAAGAACAAGAGAGATCATGTCTGCAGATAGTACGCTGTTGACCAAGTGTGTGTGTGTCAGTAGAGAAAATTAAACCAGAGAATGGAAAAGAATGAACCTATTCTTACGTAGAAAAGAACACACAGAACTATTTAAAATCTGATAGAACTCTAAAAAGTAACATCTAGAGGAAATGTCTGGAAGAGAAGATAAAAATAGCAGTTTAATTTTTAACTGTCATTAAGAACATCTTGCACATTTCTCAGAAAAAAAATTTTATCAATTTTGTAAGACCCTTCAGAAAAAAAAGATAGAATTTCTGCAATAACCGTATCTAGTCTTTCTTTTTAATTTTGAATTTCAGATCCTGCCCATAACACCTGCGCAGACCCTGGCACCCCACATTTTGGAATACAAAACAGCTCTAGAGGATATGAGGTATGCCATTGTTATATTACTGTGCTTTTCTGGAAATATAAAATATAATAGACACATAAATATTAATATATATGTATTTATATACATATTTATATGTATGGTGTATATATACACCATATATTTGTATACCATATGGTTTTATATACCATACTTTATTCTCATTATATTTGCCTAAATAAAATTTATTTGAAGAGGATTTCGGTATATGTTTTTAAATGCCAAAATCCATACATCCATGTATATTTTTATACTACAGTAACAATTGCGGTGTTAATCTTTGCAGGAAAGCATGCATCCTTCTCTTACCTGTCTGCTACGCTTGCGTGGCAGTTCCGTGATTGGGGTAACTTGTCCCTGCACAGCTACTGTAAAAGTCTCCATTTAGGAACTCAATGTAATCGGCAAATAACATTAAATTCTAGAGAAATAAACAGAAGAAGGAAAGGTATGGAGTCCCTTAGTCTGAGTTTCCCTGTGAAATCTGCTCTCCGTGTGATCTCTTAAAGCTGTGTGAATTATCGTCACACTGAATATTACTTTGGGGTGTTCATTTGACATGTGATAAAATGAACATGAACATTTCAGTTAATATGGGAGAAATATCTAAAAATGGAAGGTAACGAAGCTTGAACTAAAATGATTTAACCACCTTCATCACTCAAGTAACCTCACGTCTCTCTAATTACATGACTTTAAGACCAAAGTTAAATATATATACTACGTTCAAGATAGAGACACCATCGATTTAGAATAAAAGACCTTTTTCCTCAGCCATCCCCCCCATCTCTCATATGCAGTAAAATATTCCCATTTTACTGGCTCTGACACGCATTGGCTGTTTCCTAAAAGCTCTCTTCCGTCCCGCGAAGGAAATTCTCACGGGTGGCTGAGACGTTAAATCTAGCGCATTTTATATTAGGTCTCAAATACGGCCTTAAACTACAGGCAAATACTTCCTGGCATATAAATATTTAATACAAAATATCAAGGAATATTGTAAAACACCATACGCGGGTATTGTTTTCACTAACTCCTCACAAAAAAGAAAAGTCTGATCACCAATGGTCACGATTGCTTTTAGCGATGCTTAACTCCCCTGTTCACAACTTACAGTAAATAAAATTTATGGCGACCGTGTATAGCAACATATTTCTTTGATGGGTAAATCCTTCACCCTCCTTAGGACAAAATAAAGTTATCCTAACTCAAGTTACAGACTGTACCCAACAGCGAGACTTACTAATAATTTAAACGACACAGATACCGTCTTTTAAAGGGGTGGCTGAGACCAGGAGATGCAGCACTCACAAAAGGTTTTTTTTTTTTTTTTTTTTCCTTCTTCGTCAGGAAGCATTTTAGTTTTGAATGTTACAGGTGAAATTTTTGCCTGTTTTCTTTAGCACACGCTGAAACATTACTTATGCAAAGTGAACTCTCTCGGTTTTTTTTTAGCTTGCCTGTGTTCTCCTATATTAATTATGCAATTTACGGGACTATCTCCCGTTCTCCTACCAGGCGTGGTCTTTCAGTGCGCAAGCCCCGGCTGATGTGCAGGAAGCCATTTAGAGCGGCTGGGTATATCTCGTATAACACTTGAGCACGCGGCTAAAATGTGCATGTTCACACAAACAATGGCTTGGGATTGAAGCGGGCAATTATTAGTATACTTTCACGCCGGTGGGAGCTTTCAAGGATGACTGATTTATACTGACTACGTTCCTTTTGCCTCTGAAACTAGTGCACTGGCTTTCCTTTCCAGGTTGGAAGCACGGTTTTTTTCAGGTGCAGGAAAGGCTACCACATCCAAGGCTCTACGACCCGAACTTGCCTTGCGAATCTGACGTGGAGCGGGATACAGGCCGAGTGTATACGTAAGTGTGATCCCTTCCACCGCAGTCGGCCGGGACCTGTGTATCGCCGGGTGCCCGGGAAGGGTTTGCCTTCGAGGGAGAGAGCGAGACACTGTTCTGTTCTTGTCTGCTTCTAGTCCCCCAGTCCTCAACTTAGAGTGCTGCTCGGGGCGCAGTGGCCTAGAACCAGCGGCTTAGCGGCGTCTCCCGGGGGTTGAGCAGCGAGGCCCGTTCTCAGTCTGCACCCCAGGCCTATGAGTCGGAGACTCGGCGTCGGGAGGATACCAGGCTGCAGTTTTCCAAGCCCTCTGGGGATGGGGGCGGGGGTTAAACCAGATTATTAAAGAGGGGGTGAACTGGGCCATACGCATGTCGGGATATAAGTAGAAATGTTTAAAATGGTGTCGTTGCTATACAGTTGAAATAGATATGAATCCATCGTTCAGATAGCTGCTGAAGGATCAGATTTTATTTTGTGACTTGACCATGAGAATTAGAAAAAATGTTATGTGGATGATTAGTGAGTCATTCTTTCTTTCCACCTGCTATGAATTCAGTGAAATACAGTGTCTGACTCTCACCTTACTGTGTTGAACATAAGAGCATTAGTAGATGCTATAAAAATTATCTAATAGTGTGTAAGGGTTTTTGTATAATTATTGATCATTATTATGTGTGTCTATTTCAAAGCTACTTCTCTGCTCTGAACCACTGCTCAAATTATATGTAAATGATGTATATGCACATATATGTACACACATGTACTTGTATATGTGTATATTAATATACGCGTGTGTGTACATATACATGCGTAATACAGAGCCTCATAATGTCAGGTCTTCACTGTGTTGAAAGTGTGGAAGGTTACTAAACTGTGAAATAGTGACGACGCTTAACACAATTGCATTCACAATTTTAAAATGGTAAACTCGCTTTACAATAATCTGCCAATACCATTACTTGAGACATACGCAAACGTTACAAAGTTATTTGAAAGATAGAATACACATTATCACCTCATTTACTCCTAAATTATATTTCAAAAGAAATGGGAATCTGTAGTATCATAATTGTTTTGAAATACACTTCAAATTTTTACCAAAATTAATTAAGTGAATAATAAATTTGCTAGATGCCACCAGAAAAAAGAAATCAAGACATATTTCTGAATATGTGCCAGTTTGTATGTGTTTCACGTATAAAATGGCCCTTTTAAGGATGTATGAAATATTATTTGTTTTTTAAAATAACCTTTGTAGTATATCAGAAGTGTTCTGTTTATTTCAAAGCTTTGATCTCTAAATCTTTACACGTAACTACATATAAAAACCATTTCCCAAATCTTTTGCTCTATTTATTTCTTTGTTTTAATTTTTTTTTATTTCAAAATTTGTGTTATGCTGGATGGAGCTGGAGCCCATCCTGCTGTATTCATGTCCTTAGACACGTGTGTGTGTTAACTCCGCAATGAACCAAGTTTTGCTGTTCCCTGACGGCGCGAATACCGTTTCAGCTCACGCCTGCCGACAGCCGGAAACCCCAGCCCATGCGGACGTGAGGGCCATCGATCTCCCCGCCTTTGGCTACACCTTGGTGTACACCTGCCACCCGGGATTTTTCCTCGCAGGTGGATCTGAGCACAGGACGTGCAAGGCAGATATGAAATGGACGGGGAAGTCACCTGTCTGTAAAAGTAAGTCGCTGGTCACGGAGCGGAAGTACGTTCCTAAGAGGCAAGGAAGAGCGCCCGCTGCCCGTCAGGCTAGTCCCAGGTCTGAGGCCCGCGGGCAACGGCACGATGCCAGGAGCCTCTCCACCCTGCTTCAGCCGTGCTTGGCGTGCGTGAGCTGTGTGTGCGCGGACGTGCGTGTCCTAAGTGTCGGTACGACGGTGGCGTGGCTAAGCAGGTGCATGGATCCTGTTATTTGCAGATTTCATTGTAAGCCAGAGAGAAGAGCTAGTTGGTTAAAGAAAAGCATCCTGAGTCGGAAGGGAAAACAGTACACAGTATGTTTCCACAAAACACGTTTCCTAAAGATGGGAATGGATAAATATCACCAAGTCCCTAGAAAAATATGAGTCGAACTTTCTGTGTCATTTGGAAGACCACAGGATGTCTGTGGCAGACGACGGATGTATGTGTTCCCGACATCGGCTCTACATTTTAAGATTGCAAAAGCGATTGATTGACAAGGCAGGGACGCACTGATGAATCACGGATGTGTGTGCTCACAAGTGGGAGGGATACGTCTGGCTCAGATTCGATAGCAGCTACATCCGCAGGTTCCCGCCAAGCGTGATTTACGTACACGCTGGGTGCTCAGCGGCATAATCAGCAATTACAGCGTGTGATCAGGTCAGCGGCTTTCAGTTTAGTTTCCTGGGGCTTCTTTATAATTCTCAAATTAGGGATTTTTTTTAGGAGACATTTGTTTCCCTGGCCCTTCCCTGTCAGCAATAGAAGAATGCAAACTTTAAACGTGACAACTGGTAGTTTGATATATAACTGCAAACACTGAAATACGATCAGTCAAGTCTAACTTGGTAGACCAAATTGAACACTCGGCAAAGGAAGCAATTTGATGTTCTTCGATAGCAATGTATAAATCCATTGGTTTGGGTGGGGGACTGGAAAATTAAGAAGGATTATGGCATGTTGGCTATTTTGGATACGACCTCTCAGTTTAGGTCGGGATGTCCCCAAGAGGATGTCGGAAAGTGGGCACAAGCCACCCTCATTTGCAAGGCTCTCTGTTGTAGCACTTTAAATGGAAATACACACGTTCTTAGATAGTGTACACTGAGTTTTCATCGTTAAACTCAGCCTTCCCGCAGACGCAAAGCACATCCCGCTGTAAATACATGGGTTTAGAATGTAGGTGTACGAAGTATCCGTATTCTGTACATTAAAAAAAATCTGGAGAAAGAAAGGAAAATTGCTTCAATTTGACATTTTTTTTTTCAAACTTATTCAACAAAAAAAATAAATGTTTTTGAAAATGATAATTTGTCTTTTTACTTGTAGGTAAAGGAGTGAGAGAAGTTAATGAAACAGTTACTAAAACTCCAGGTTTGTATACCAGAACAGTTATAGATTTCAATCAAATAAAGTGATTTGCTCTCTTACTATTCTCTGTACGGCGAAACGATCTTTAACGTTTGAATTTCTGGACCCATCAGTCCGCGACGACGCTAATGCTCCAGTGATTTAAGACCCCAAGCCCACGTAGCGGATTTCCTATTTCTGTCCCAACAGTGGTTTGTCGATGCAATGACCCTGCTTCCCTCGCAAAGGAAACCTTCGGCGTTACCGTGCAGTCCCGTTAAAAGGTGCCTCGGACGTTCTGTGGGCAGAGGCGGACACAACAGATTGGCCGAGCCGTGTGGTATAACGGAGAGCCTTATAAAGAGGGTTGCGGGCCTTTCCTGCGAGCGGAGGAGCTCTCGTCAGCGAGGCGTTCTGACGGCTTGAGCTGTTAGTTTGAGTAGTTCAGAGGTGGGGCCCCTTTTTTTGTTCCCCTACGTTATCTCCATAATTCAGGCATCCTCCGCCTTCTAAAACGTGAAGCGTAGTCTCTTTCTCTCGTGGTTGCGTGTGGTGCCTTGCGAAACGCGTTATGTAGCAAACCGGAAAGACGCCGTCCCACTCTCTGAGAAAAGTTCTCGCCACCCGAAATCATGTGGCGTGCTGCGTCTGTGTCACGAGTTTAGACGCCATTCAAATAACAAAACGTGTCCTCGAATCGTATTCATTTCAGTCGGATTGGGTGCTTTTTTGTTGTTGTTGTTTTATCGGAAACAGAAAACCTTTGCAAACAGATGAGGTCCTTTGACTAGTATTTTCTTTATTCAGGGGTTGACACTGGATGCGTGGACATAGAGCCCTATTTTAGTGCCAGACGTGCAAAGAGACATTTGCAGTGCCGCTAAGTCAGAATTCCGTGTTACATGTTTAACCCTTAGACTACATAACATGATTAAAGGAATCACACCATGAAGAATAAAACATGCTTTTAAAATCTTTCTCGACTATTTTGTCTAAATATCAGTTACAAATCAGGTACAGAAGTCGACACTCTTTATCTAGGCAACACTTTCTTCAAGGGAAGGAAACAGTCTCTTTTTGTTATCCTTGTTGTGTATTTGTTCCGTTTTTTATTTGCTTTTTTGTACTTAAGATACTGAAATCTATACATTCTCTTTGTAGCAGGTGCAAACGTTACCATCAATATGCCTTTTCTTTCTCTGAAGGGAAAGGCTGATCAAATCAGCTCTTTAGCGAGGTGGTGCGTTCTGGCCCAGCTCAGCTGTTTGGTTCTCGCACGGTGCTGTATGCTCTCCTAACAAGGGGAATGATAAGGACCCAAAAGACTGTTTCTACCGCATGACTGATGGTCATGTTTTGATGCATAGAAGCCACTTCTAAGATACTGATTACACCCGACTCTACCCAGGCAGGAAACTTCAGTGAATGGTGTGAACAGGTGCATTAATATCTTCAGATGAGTATAGACGTTCCGATTAGGGAAAGCAATCCTGATACTGTTTTAAAGGCTATTAATTTTAGTAAAGGAAGATAAAGTCATTGGGGGGTTGCCAGTTACAACAGGGCCTCTGTAATGCTGCTGATGGCCAGGTAGAAATGTGTAATGTCAGTCACTCATAAGCAAATGTTAGATACTCGATATATCAGTTTTAACAGTCTCATGCTCTATCGACCGAGCTAGCCGGGCAAGGTTTAAATTACTGTTTTTATTAGGAAAGGGTATCTATTCAAAGCCGTAGGAAGCTACTCCATGCTATTGGTCTTTAACTCTTCCGTTGCCAGGCTGAGTTTCATGGGCTCAGCCCGCTTAGGAAGGAAAGACAGTGGCCCGCGGGGCTGAAAGGGGAATCATGGACACAGGCACATTAGACTTTTGTGTTTATCGTTTGTGACTATCAGTGGATTTGCCAAAAAGAGAAAAATACATTTAGGGAGAAATGAACCTTTATTTCTACCTAGAGACTCACACAATGTGTTTGTTTGGACCAATTCTACCTACAATGGGTCTTGTCTCGTTGAATAACTCAGGCACATCATAGGGCAAAGAAAGCAAAGAGAAACTTAGTGGACTCGGTGATGTAGATTTATACAGCGTAATACTAATATTGCAAAAAATGGCAGGATTGCATTATACACATTTGACAGAGATGTGAAAAATAAGTTTATTTTTCCCATAAGCAGTGAAAACAAGAGAAAATATCTCAACAATCCTTGCAAGGTTTCCTATTACACATGAATTTTATGCTTTAAAAAGACTTAAAAGTCATAAATATGAAAGAGGTATTTGAGATTATGGAATCCACCTTTCTCAGAAGTATTGGAATATTGCGTATATAAGGACATTGAACTGGAAGAGGAGAGCGTGAGTGAGAGAAAGATTGGCTCCTCTGACAAAATAAAACCTCCAGAAGTGAAACACTAGCGCCTTGGTAGGCTGGTGACACCCAGTCAGAGTGGCTCTAGGAAATGCAAGGGTTTTGAGGGCAGGGCAGTCCTGACAGATGGTGCGTGTCGGGAGTGCAGAGCCTTCTAAGGCTTTCCGAGAGTAGACTTGGACATGAGTGAAGTATCAGTAGTGACTTCCTGGGTGAGTTTAATGCATTTTTCACTAAGCACAATAAAAACTAACCTACCATCGGTAGCACCAATCCACCACGCCCCACTGGCCTTGGCAGGTCTGTTAAAACAGGTGCATGCTTTGGCTTCCAAAATGCTTTCCAACAAGGAAGCAAGCACACCACGGTGACGCCCCTCCCAGTCTCCTCCGACCCGTGCCCCTGCCATGCGAGGGCGATGAGCTAGGTTACCTTTGCCTGCATCGTGGTCATCGTCCGTGGTCTCCCACTGAACGCTGTTGTGCCGTCTGTGCTTAAAAACACCAGGACGGGGCGTTTCTGTGTGTGCTGACACGCGTGTCTCCCCATCCCCGCAGTTCCTTCAGACGTGTTTTTCGTCAACTCCGTGTGGAAGGGATATTATGAATACCTGGGGAAGAGGCAACCTGCCACTCTCACGGTGGACTGGTTCAACGCCACCAGCAGCAAGGTGAACGCCACCTTCACGGAAGCCTCGCCGGCGGAGCTGAAGCTCACAGGTGGGCTGGGGAAGTCACTTGGCAGTGGGCCTGAGCAGACCTGGGCCATTCTCTTGCCAGACAGGGGCGAGCACATGTTTCTTAAGTACTTAGGAAGGTCGGGTTCGCTTCGCTCGTATGACATCTTGTTGGGGCTGCTCCGTAACCATGGCAGGTTGCCGTTATTTTCTATTTTTAAAGATTGCAAAACCATGGCCCGGCGCGGTGGCTCACGCCTGTCGTCCTAGCACTCTGGGAGGCCGAGGCGGGTGGATCGCTCAAGGTCAGGAGTTCGAAACCAGCCTGAGCAAGAGTGAGACCCCAGCTCTACTAAAAATAGAAACAAATTAATTGGCCAACTAAAAATATATAGAAAAAATTAGCCGAGCATGGTGGCGAGTGCCTATAGTCCCAGCTACTTGGGAAGCTGAGGCAGGAGGATCGCTTGAGCCCAGGAGTTTGAGGTTGCTGTGAGCTAGGCTGACGCCATGGCACTCACTCTAGCCAGGGCAGCAGAGTGAGACTCTGTCTCAAAATAAATAAATAAATAAATAAATAAATAAAATAAAGATTGCAAAACCAGAACAGAAAAGTTGGTGCACAGAACATACTAAGCCCAGGGTCTGAGATTCACATGCAGATGTGCACATCTCCAAAGGTCATTCTTTTGATAGCCTTTTTTTTTTAACTCATGTGAATTATTTATTTTTTTTTTGTACAGTTAATACAACGACAGTGCTGATATACATGGCAGACACTATTTTAAGCACTTCACATATGTGTATCATGCTCACACTATTCCTATGATGTAGGTCCTCTTACTATAGACATTGTTTTTACTGATTTTGATAGAGAGATACATCGACCCAGGACGATCACGTAGCTTCCCTAAGGTTCCGTGATAAGTTGATAGGCAGAGGCGGGGTTTGAACTCAACGATCAGAGTCCTGAGTCTGCGCTCCTGACCAAGAAGCACAGTATCCCCCTCAAGCCTGCATCCAGCGCAATTTAAAAAAAAAAAAGAATTACTTTGCTGCTTGTGACTATGTATCGTTGTCAGTAGACTGAGTCTTAAAGGCTTGAGATCCTCCCTCAGTTATCCACAAGTCACAGCTCGGGTCCCGAACACAGAGAAGCCCCCATGTGACATCCTGTCTCACTAATCAATGGATGGCCCAGTGACTGACCTGCAGGGAGAGTGGCAGCAGGTCTAGGCCCCCCAAGCCCTGCACATTCCTTGTCCCTGCTTCCTGGGACATGAAAATGTCTAAAAACGTGCCCTGGGTTAAGAAAGGCAGACTCACTCCTATTCATAGGAGTTTAAAACTCACAGGTGTTTTGCAGGTGTGTGTGTGGGCTCATGGGGTCAGGCCTGAGTGTTTCCTCACCCCGCGCACCTGTGAGTGTCCGAACGGTTGAGACCAGCTAAGTAAGTAAGTCGTGTCTCAAAATTAACTAAGAGACTTTTAAAATGTGTGAATTACTTAATCTTACTCAAGTGAGTTAGATAATGTTTCTCTTCATGAAGTCAGGGGGCTTGGTGGATGCAAGTCAGGTCAGAAGTAGCTACACTGGGGGGTTATGGTTTGGGTCTCTTTTTTCTACTCCTGTCCTCTGAAGTGAACAAAATGTGGATAGAAAAAAAAATTCTGGATGTTTTAATTATCAGCATTGAATGCGTATTGCTTTTATTCTTTCCGTCGGATAAAGATGTCAAATTTAGTGAAGTGTGTTATAGCCACTCAGGATCAACAAGGATTTAATAAGAAGTGATTTTTTTCGGGGGGAGGGAATAAAAGGAGGTGCCGAGGCTAAAGTTTACAAATAAAAGTGAAATTTCTGTGTGAGTTTTCCGTTGCGTGCAACATGATCGTCCCTGCACCGCGGGTCAAGTGGCTGGATTGTGCACGCCGTGGGTTCCTGCGCGGGCGGGCTGACCGGCTGCTCTGTCCGCAGGAGTTTACAAGAAGGAGGAGGCTCACTTGCTCCTGAAAGCTTTCCAGAGCAAAGGCGCCGTGGACATCTTCGTGAGCAAGTTTGAGAACGACAACTGGGGGCTGGATGGCTACGTAAGTGTCTGGTGGGGCTCCTGATGGGCTTTCTAGTCACCTCTGTCTGCGCAGAGCGTGGCCGCGCACGGAGGGCCTCTGGGCACAGCGGCGGGGCTGCGTCTGCCCCGAGAACTCAGCTGTCCCCTCCGGCCGGCAGGGCCGTTTTCCCCTTGGTGTCCTAACGGAAGGAACCGGCGCTCCGAAATGAGAAACGAACGGGCCAACCGTTGTTGTTACCGTAAGAACAAAACAAGACCCTCCCTCCAGGTTCCGTGCTGTAAACACCGCACTGCATCTGAGAGCGGGGCAGCCCCAAATTCTCCGACAGCGTGGCGGAACCACTTGGAAGTTTTGTTAAAAAAAAAAAAAAGTCTCTCCCGGATAAACAGGGAGATTTAAGATGTTCCCCTGAAAATCTTTCTCTGCAAGTGAAGCGTTTGAGTTCTGACTCACTGTCTGACTTCAGGGTGCGCAGCCTCCGGTGACGTCCGCAGGCCAACGGCAGTGACTGACGGAAAGTGAGTTTTGTGTAATGCAGGTTATTTGCCAGCTCACGTGTCTGCCCGCCTCAGGGAGGTCAGCCACCTTATCAAAATGTCGCAAGATGTCCTGCCGTGTCAGAGCTCAAAATGAGAGAGTAAGCATGCCTATCAGTCAGTTGAGGACTTACATAAGTCCGGATGGATTTCCAATTTTTAAACATAAATGAGTCGCTGAAGAGAGCACAAAAAATAAACTATTTAACCTGTAGTACCTAAATGCGAGACAGGGCAGTTGTATTACGATAAAAGAAGATATCGCTATTAATTCCTGTTTGTTCTTTTTCTTTCTTTCTTTTCCTGCGTGTCAGGTATCATCTGGCCTCGAAAGGGGAGGATTTACCTTTCAAGGGGACATACATGGAAAAGACTTTGGAAAATTCAAGCTAGAGAGGCAAGGTAAGTCGTACCTGAGCTGTTTGTAAAGCGAATATCCGTGTAGCCTTCCCGTGACCAGGCTGGGAAGGGATGGGAAGGGCGGGGCTCCGGGAGAAACCCACAAACAGAAACGTCAGGAATGGGAGAGTCTCACGAACAGCAAAACAGGCCAACGAAGAAGCTGGATCTAACGCGATCAGCATGCCGGGCGTGGAGTTCATGCGCTCCCTGTACCAAGAGTTATTAAAATATAAGGCGAAAAAAAATGAAGATGAAACACAATTAAAGAAGGAGTAAACTGTGTTACTCTAAGGAAACTAAATTTTTTTTAAGTAAAAAAAAATAAGTTAGAATCATTAAGTGCCCAACAAACCTATGAAAAGACCTTTAAAAAATCTCTACATAGTAACAAATACAAATAATTTCTGGCTGTCAGAAGAGCAATGTTTTTTCAAAGATGGTTTTGGATTGATAGTAGAAATAGACACTCAGGTGTTTAATTTTGGATCTGTGAGGAGACAGGTTACAATTTTGCAGTAGTTTTTCATCCAACAATTCTCTCTACAACTTCTGTTCAGACAAGTGTGGAAATTGTTCCCTGCATACTCAGGCATGTCCTGGCAGGACTGTTTTCAATAGTTGAACTTAGAAGTGACCTCTACGAGTTACACATGTGTCATAAACGAATCATTTCAAAGAATAATTTTATGCAATGAATTGTAATCAATAGGAAACAATTATGTTCTTTATATTTCATCAAAGGAATGAGGGCTATGTATTGACATGCAAGGATGTTCGTGGCTCATATATGAGAAAAAAATAGGTAGCTCCTCTTTCCTGCTTTATAGCTTTCTCTGTTATTTAATTTTTACCGTAGCAATTAGAGAAGGAACATCTATGGAAACAGTCACTGGATTTGAGTGTTACCTGCTCTACCTGCTATGTTTGTGATCTTGGATGAGCTGCAACATTCTTGAGCTCATTTCTTCACCCGAACGCTCAGTACAGACGTGCCCAGGGTGGTTACGAGTTTAAGAGACTATGGAAGTGATTGCTTTGTGTACACAGGAAAGCTCTTTTTACACAAAAGCCTCTAAACTTGCCGAGACCAACGTAGAAAAGAAAATGCATTTTGTGATCAGAGTAGCACCGTATTTCCCACACCCGTAGAACACTGTTAACCTATGAATCTATAAAGAAGAATATTTCCATAGAGGCTTTGACACCAGGGCCACCTTTCAGAGAAACCTGTGTAAAAATGTCGTGAGGATTATCACGCATGAACTTATTTCACAGGTCTTTTATCAAGATCCTGAGGGTTTCTAAAAGAAATACACGCCAACCCGCATATTAATATACTTAAAAAGAAAAACCTGATCAAAAAGGGGATATTTAATCATAAAACACTTCCACCGTTCCAAAGCCAGTACTGTGAAACAGAACAGCTTTAAATTATGACGTCAGCAGTGGTGGAGACAATGTTTCTAATTGGGTTACATTGTTTCCAGGTAATGCAACAGAGTAAAGCTCATGATAGGCAACACTGTTTCTCCTGCTCTGAGCCAAACCCTGTTGTTATTTGTCCTCCTTTCTCCCTGCAGGGACGCTCTAGTAATTTTGTTCAAGGAAACCCCCGGGAGCCGTACAAGACACCGAGCTGATGTCTAACTTTACTCCTCCAATACACCTGGCCCGAGCTATCACTTTGCCGTCGCGAATTTCCTTTGCATTACCCCGTTTCTTTAGACTCTCACAATGCAACAGCCTGCTTTAGCAAGTCGTCTTTATTCCCATGTAACAATGAGCTTATTGTCAGGAAAAACAATTTGCTTCGCAAATTAATATGAATCCCAAGGAAGTCTCCCATTCAACCGATTAGAAAAGTCCATGTTTAAGTAATGCTATAACAACAGCCATTCAAGAATGATGGCTAAAATCTACTTTTTTTTTTTTTTTTTTGAGACAGAGTCTCACTGTGTTGCCCAGGCTAGAGTGCCGTGGCGTCAGCCCAGCTCACAGCAACCTCAAACTCCTGGGCTCAAGTGATCCTCCTCCCTCAGCCTCCCAAGTAGCTGGGACTACAGGCATGCGCCACCATGCCCGGCTAATTTTTTCCATATATATATTTTTAGTTGTCCAGATAATTTCTTTCTGTTTTTAGTAGAGACAGGGTCTCGCTCTTGCTCAGGCTGATTTCGTACTCCTGACCTTGAGCGATCCTCCTGCCTCGGCCTCCCAGAGTGCTGGGATTACAGGCGTGAGCCACTGCGCCCGGCCTCACCTTCATTCTTAAGCACATAAATGCAAATTAAGTAGTAAAACAACCGAATACTGCACTTGATTTCTCAGACCGGCAGCAGCAATCGCAGTAGTGGTGTGAGTGACAGAGTGACGATAGGAACGTGAGCAGGATGGGGCAAGGGGTGGGGCAGGGGCCGGCGGCCGTCAGAGGGTACAGTTGTCCGGGTGGTTTCGTCAAGGCCCTGATAGGTAGTCGGGGTGGAGCTGCAGCATCCCTTTGGAGAGCAACCAGGTAAGATACAGCAACACTAAAAGGCACACATTCTGTTAGGCAGCACATCTACCTCTCAGAATGCATCCCGTATAATTTAGACCCCTGCTGATGTGCGGATGCAGACGGAGGATTTCATGGCAGCGTTCGAGAGAAAGACAGGCCCTGACCAGCGGCCCGGCCGAGTGAGAGCTGCAGCATGCAGTCTCTACCTTAAACAATCAAGTCTGACTCACGTATGGGGGTCTGAACAGAAGGACGTCACAAATACGTGGTTAAGGCTAAAACCTGCATGCCAAGAACGTAAATAGTGTGCCCCATGTTTAGAAAAATAAGAGGGAAACAATCATTTTGGTTTTGGAAAAATACACACACACGCACACACACACAATGCCCTATTAACCGTGAAGGTGAGTGTATAGGGCAAGGAGTGACATTTTATTTTCATTTTCCTTTACATTGTTTGTTTTCGTAGCTTTTCGTGCCATTTTAATTACGGCCACGCGCACGCATTACCCTTCAAATTATTAAAACGAGAATGAACAGCTGAAATGAACACGGCACTCCAGGCAGCATAATCATAATCTCAGAGTAAGTCTGCTGTGGGATTCACAAAGCCCTTCCTGTGTATCGTCCGATGTCCTGATGCAGAGTCTCCTGTGACACGTGGACTTTCCAGAGCTTTATGGACTGGGACTTTGTTATCTATTACGGACAAAGGTGTGTAGTTTTGTTTGCAGATAACCGAAAACAGCGGCTAATTGAAGTAAATGTGAATTGATCAGAATGAGGCAAAGAGACTCACAGAACCGTAGAAACCTGAAGAAGGAAGTGTGCCCACTCCGTGGAAATGGAAAGATGCTTGGATGCTGAAATACTGCAGAGACAGAGCCGTCTCCTTTTTTCTTTTCTATTTTATTGTTCGTTTCACACCGAGGGACGCCTGCTGTCCCCAAGCTCTAGCACTGCTACAGCCCTGGCATAAATTCTAAACCAGCCCAGGACGCCTTGCGTCACTCTCTCCAAATCCAGAGCCTGGGCTGGGCGCATCCCGTTGGCGTCACCCGGCTCACGTGCCCGTCCCCTGCGTGCTCAAACTTAGAGACACAGCAGGTGTCTGGCATTTTCCCTCTGCAGGATGATGTGGGAGGGTCTCAGAAAGATACGGTTAAGTTACAGAAAGCCAACCTCCCTGACAAAGTACTTCCATATTGGACCTCGAGACGGTGGGCAGCCCTGATCTTGCATCTGTCGGGAGCAAATGGCAAACAATGTCATTTGAAAGTTTTTATCCGAACATTTAGAATTTTGACGTAGGCAGTGATTTAAAGATTTTTAGCATTCAATTTTTTTTTTTTTTTTTTTACCTTCGTGGCTTGTTAAAAAGTAAGTGAAACAAGACTTCCCTTTCGATTTGACATTCCATAAATATTCTGGAAATATACTTCGGAAAACAAGATCCGCTTCTTCTCGGCGATTCTGCCGTCTTCAGGAGACGTCGGTCAAAATTCACTGCACACCTGCACCGGGGACTCCGTGCAGTTAGGCCAAATGCAGGTCAAAATCACATTTTATAAGTAAACTCTAGAACCTATTTCCTTCTTCGGCAAAAGTCGCTTAATAAAGGCTCGCTGACTTCACTCTTGCGTGCCTGCCTATCGGTGTCAGGCAAAGATGTGACAACCCAGAGCCTGGGTCGTGGAGCTGACGACCACGTCACCTTCCTGACGTTTGCGGTGTTTACCTCCGCAAGTTCCTTTCTGGCGGATCTTTTCGACCCTCACAGGAACGTGCGTTTCAACGCTGAGCCGCGTGGTTCTTGCGAGTATTTCTAAATGCAGGGACGAATTTCAGAATCTACCTGAAATAAAAGCAGGTTACGCCAGCACATTCACCCGTGAATAACGCCGTGCCATGTACGTAGAGAACGGAGACATTTGCATGATGCCGATGGCTGGCATTTTGCCGAGTCTGGCCCCGGGACGGGAGAAAACAGCAAACAGCCCTGATCTCTGGGCACGGAAACGTACAGACGCTTTCAGTCCGTTTTTATGAAAATGCAAATAGCTGTGACTAAAACCGAAAGTCGGAATGTGCAGTGACCTTTTTGCCTTTCTTACATTTCAAATGAGACAGTCCTTCCTGGTACTGTTGCATGTTACTAGGAAATAGTTTTTTGTGTGCCTTGGTGATAAAACTGGATATTAAAATCTTTAGAAAAGAATATCGGCCGGTTCCCTGTGGAACTGCAGCTCCTGCTCCTTGTAGAGATTTTATCCCTCTGTGAAACTCGTCGTCCGTATGTCTTTGCTGAAGCCTCATCCAACCCCCGCAAATTAAACATTCCTGTTGCCTTGCAGATCCCTTGAACTCGGACCAAGACTCCTCCAGTCCTCCCCAGGGCACCAGCAGCGGCTCCGTGGCAGCGGCGATCCTGGTTCCGTTCTTTGCTCTAATTTTGTCAGGGTTTGCCTTTTACCTCTACAAACACAGGTACCGTGAAAACGGCGTCGGAAAGCCCCCCGCGTGCGCGGCGTCGGTCCGAGCCATGTGCGCGCACTCCCGCTCCCGTGGGCGCGGGCTCTGTGTTGCTGTGCGCTGCTCTCTCCCTCCCGCCTGGAGCACGCACGCGCGCCTGCCGAGGCTTCTGTTGTTTGCGTTTTGAGGGGGTTTTTTTGTTTTGGTGTTTGTCCCACTTTTTCAGCAGGACAGGTCCGAGTGATAGGAGAATAAACGGCGTGGTTAGGAGGTCGCACGCTCTGTTTCCCGTTCAGTTGAAAGATGAAGCAAAGCGGTCGGCCCCTTCCCACTTTCAGGCTCCCTGGCGGCTACCAGAGCTTTGAGGTGGTCCCTCAACCTCCCAGCAGAGGGGTGAACAAAGTGGTCTCCACGGCTGCTTCCAACGCCACGGATCTGTTTTTATCGATTCTTTCCTTCAACAAATAAACACT
Organism: Lepilemur ruficaudatus; assembly: GCA_963574885.1. NCBI lineage: Eukaryota > Metazoa > Chordata > Mammalia > Primates > Lepilemuridae > Lepilemur > Lepilemur ruficaudatus. The sequence continues at coordinate 10,921 of CAUYRT010027640.1, read as the reverse complement.
TAGCGCTCTCTGTATAGTAAGAACTGTGAGATGTTCCACTCCCGAGAAAGTATTCTGCGTTATCTGTTCATTTGCAAAACCGTACTAAAAGGGACACGTCAAAACTCGGGGAAAAGCCGCTTTAGTGAAATAGAACCTTTCTTACGGTTTTACGTGAATGCCAAAAAGAAACGATTTCGGAGGAATTATAAAGGTCTCGGACATTTTGTCTCCGTATGGATAATGTATTACCTGGAGGAGTTTGCCAACGCCAAACTACTCTAAAACATTATTTGAAACGGTAGCATTATCTGCAAGCAATAAGAAAAAATTATAATCCCCTACAGTAAGGTTAAATGTATGTTAAACCAGCCAAAGGTTTATTTATATAATATAGACATTTCCACTTAATCCTCGTCAAAATTTAAAAAAAATAGACCTTGAGGGAGAATGTTATTTTTTTTAAGTAGTTCATGGAATGTCTTCTTTCAATGTGTGCTTTCCAAGTGCTTGCTTTTGAAATACAAAATAGCAAGAATGTTGCCTCAAAGTTGTGTAGTTTCAGTTGCTGGCCTGCCTGTCTTCACTTTCTAGTGGTCGGTAAAGTTCTTACTTAAAAGTATAACCCAGCGAAAGAGATTTCAGATGGTACTTACAAGACTAAAGGTTGACGTTATCTGTATCGTTTTTTAATTTGGAAAGATTAAAAACACACCATAATTAGAGGTGCTTCTCTTCTTAAAAAGACAGAAATTAAAAATATATCTCCTTTCACAGATTCCTCTAGGTAATACAATACCTTACGGAGGCACGTGCCATAGGGGTTTATGATTCCTGCAAATTCTTCCGTGCTGTCTTGGCATCCATGTTAACCCCGAGGAAAGGGTCCAGGCCATTTAAGCAATTTTCCTTCAACTGTGGACATTTTCCCGGTCAGTAGGGGGACTTCAGATAGCCCTGTCTTGGCCTCCGTACCCGGAGTTGGACAGCATGGAGCTGTGCGTCTGTGCACCTCCAAAGACGCGGACCTCCACGGGGGTCTCGGACTCTCTTGCTCTTTGCAAAGATACTCCCACGCAACTATATGTATTTACACAAAACTAAACATCACTTCTGCTTATATCTAGCATGGGGGAGTCTATTCAACGTACACCCCAGCTTTAGTCTTTGAACCTTAGAAACCTCCATGTCGATGTTCAGAAGTTATCATGGCTGCCTGGGTGGAGGTTACGCCATGGGCGTAGATCCCAGATGACACAGCCAGACGCGGGAGAGATTTCACTTGTTTTGACACAGATGTGAACCCTCCTCTGGGCTGGTGGGGAATCCGATGTTGTCGTGATTGGGCTCCCCTCCTCCCCAGTGCTGCGCCAAAGCCAGCGGCGGCTGGAACTTGAAGGACCCTCTCCCGTCCCCTGGTGCTCACGAGGGTGGCCGCGAGGCCCCGGTGACGTCTAAATCCGCGGGGTCTTTTTAGTTCTCCATTCCTGTGCCCTGTGAGGAGTGTCAGAATTTTCGCAGAAGCAGGAGCCAGGCCCGGGGCCAAGCACTGCGTCAGGGCCACCCTCTCTGAGGTTCCTGCCCCTCGCCAAGGAAGCACCGAGCCCTGAGCACTCTCCCCACTGGCTTCTCGGCCTCTACGGAGACACACATTTCCTGATGACTTGGCTTTGTATCTCTCCAGATAAAACCTAGTCTCTGCTCATTTTCCAGTCTCTTTCTTTGCTTGTGAGCTGGAAGACGTGTTGTCAGGCAGAGCCCGAGGTCCTGACCCGGCCCTCCTCGTGGTTGGGGGTCCAGCCGGCTCCCCTCTCTGGGGTCCGGCTGCATCAGATCCGACTGGCCCTGTGTGTCCGGAGCCATGAGGGGACGGGGCGACTTGTGATCCCAGTGAACGATAAAACGTGTTGTCCAGGGCTTCACGCCATTAACGAGAGACCGAATCTGTTTGCTAATTTTGCTGTTGCGGGAGGATTTTCCAAGTTCAGTGCCGCAGACCTCTCTGGTTGCAAAGACCGTTACAAACTGACGTCCGCTGGTTTCTGAGGCCAGGCACACGTCACCTCCCTTTTTCTTAATGAGTATATGGTAACGCAAGAAAACCTACCGGTGAGCATTGAAAGCAGGTGTTTGTTTACACCCAGTATCAAATTATGTTATTACAGTTCTGTCTTTGCCGCCTGGCATATTTTTCTTGGGAAATTTCTTCTGGAAAAAGGAAAAATATGAAAGGAGCCAGATCAGGTATGTGTAGGTCTTTTACATCTAAAAACCCTCTAACGCTCTAATCATGGAGTGTGCTTAGGGGTTTCCTTTTAACCGTAAAACGTTAATAATAGCTTCATCATGAGTATAGCTTCTTTGCTACAACAGATTCATTTTTATCTCACCAGAGACAGACAAAAATCAAAACTAGCTAACATTTAGTGAATGATAGGAGTGACAGCTAACTGTAAGCTTGTACTTGTAATGTGGGTCAACCTTGGCAGCCCTAAAGGGTAGACATCATGCTCCGTGTCCTTATCTTACAGAGTAGTGGACAGATCAGTGACCAAGGCCATGAGACTCGTGAGCGGCGGGTGGGCGCCCAGCCGCAACCCGTCTGACGCCAGCTTTGAGACCCTCCCCGTTTCCCAGGAGCATCTCTGGGAAGCAGAGATTACTCTTTGATTTGGAAATCACTTCAATTTTTTAAACCCTCTTTATAACCCCGACCACCGATTTAAAAAAAAAAAAAAAAAAAAAAGCTCTGAGGAGCGTGCTGATGTGCAAACCGTCTTACCCGCCCCCTGTCTGCGTCGGGGGAGGCATCTCGCACCCGCAGCCTCGCTGCTGCGCGCATTTGATCGAAACAGGGACTCTTACCGGTGGTCTCCCCTTTTCCTTGCAGAACAAGACCAAAAGTCCAGTACAACGGCTACGCCGGACACGAAAACAGCAACGGGCAGGCTTCCTTTGAGAACCCTATGTACGACACGAACTTAAAACCCACGGAAGCCAAGGCCGTGAGGTTTGACACGACTCTGAACACGGTGTGCACAGTGGTATAGCCCCGGCGCCCCGGCAGGGCGGGTTCATAGCCATACCTCCGACGGACAAGCAGTGATTCCTTTGGTGCCATAGACCACTGTCCCCTCGACGCGCTTTGCTGCAGGGACCTCCGACGTCCCCCCGGTGGCCTCCACGCCGCGGGGATTCCTGCTCGGATGTGCCGGAGCCTTCCGAGGATCGGCCCACACACGCATCTCCATCCCACCGGTGGATTCCAAATGCCTGGCTGCACCTGCCTGGGGTCTAGACACGCCCGAGCAAGACGGGCACGGCCGGGGTGGGCCTCAGACCACCGCCGTCCTGTGTCGCTGGGATGCCTTTCAATGCAATCTCCCGGGCACGTGGGTACATCCTTCGGGTGTGCTGACGAAACAGTAGCGCCACAATCTCTGTGTGTGTGTGTGTGTGGTTTTTTTTTTTTAATTAACCCCCATGAACATCAATACTCTGGGAAAAAAAAAAAATAAAGAGCTTTCTCGAAGAAGACACCTTTCCGATAGACACACACACAAGCAAACGCTTCACGCGGTCCCTTCCGACACCAGGCAAGCCGCGAGGACCTCCCGGCTGCGAGCGTCCGCCCCCAGGGACGCCGGTGGATCTCCCGGTCAGCTGTCCTGTTGCAGGGTTCCCGATGCACAATTTTTTGCACTAGCGTGTTGCGAGTGACTGAGTGAGATTCTGGTTAATCCGTCCACACAGGGTCTATACGCACGGTCCACGGTCCGCAAGCATCCTGTCGTGTCCTCAAGCTAAACGTTCCGCCGTCAGCCTAGCCGGAGTGTTAGGGAAAAAATCCACAGGCACGACACAGACTCTGGAAGGAAACACAGCCTTGCAGAGATTTGTTTTATTGTTGCTTCTGTTAGCTGAAGTCATCGATGAGGTCCAATGAGGGAAAAAAAAAAACGCCCTTTTTAGTTTTAATGTTTCCTTCCTTCAGTGTGACCGTCATCCAATCGCTGTCTGTGTCGTGCTACTCTGAGCAGGGGGTCGCATACCTTTCTATTCGCCATGTAAAAATGTGAATAGTAATTTATTTTAGATAGCTCGTGACCCTGTGGGCTCTGGCTCACAAGACAGTCTTCCCTTTTGCATTGTTGTTGGGTTTTTTTTTTTTTTATTATTGTTATTCTTTTGCTACGCCACCACTGTCTGATACTGCATTGAAAGACGGGGCACCACAGTGGCACCTCGAACTCCGTCGAAATTGTCCAGGATCACAAGAGCACGCGCCCCCTCGGCGGGGTGGTCAGGGAGGACGACACGCACTCGCCTCTCCCGACGACGTGTCCCGCCTCTCAGTTTGCCTCTTGTCCCTCGCTTGACGGTTCCAGGCGGGGAGGGAGCCCCGGCGATTTCCCAGGTCCCGAGCTCACTGGAGGTCAGTGACGAGCTATGGTGAGAACAGACCGGGTCGGAACCCGCAGCGCGGATGAGACCCACACGCACGACGGCGGAAGCGGCGACCGGGAGAATGTCGACGTAACAGATGAAAAGTGAAGATCATGTTTATTTTTATTTATACTTGTTTGATAAAAATATTTTTGAAAAGATAACGCTTATTTTATTATTTCACGTGTAAGTACCTACCTATCCCCCCGCCCCCAGCCTGGCACTCCGGATTGGCGCCGGGAGAGGTGCCGGGATGCTCACGCCGGCCTTCCCTTTGCTGTCGTGGACACGGTCGCGCCCAGCCGCAAGACGCGTGCGTCTGTCTGTCTGTCTGTCTGTCTCCCGAGTGTTCGCACGGGGGACCTCGCAGGGGCGAAAGGAAAGCGCAAAGAAGCCCCGGCCGGGAGAGCGGGGCGTTCTTCTGAGGGCCGCGCGTTCCGGTGGGAACGTTCCCGGAGATGTCTTCCCTGGGCCCCCCCGCTGTTGCCTTCCCGCCGGAGGGGTGCGTGCGTCCCCTCGGGGAGCGCACCGGCTCCTCGAGCGGCCCCTCTGTCTCGTGAGTTCCCTGGCAGCGGATTCCACGGCAGTGGGCTGAGCTCTCTGCACACATCCCCCGGCCCGGGCGGGCGGCGTCCTCGCAGACTTGCTCTGCAAATAGCAGCCCTCCAGTAGCCGCCCCTTGGCAGAGCAGGGAGGTCGGCAGGAGGAGGTGGCTCCTAACACACACGTCAAATGACACAGAGGGCAGACGTAGGACGCTCGAGGCCCACTTGTGCAAGGGGGACAGGGTTTCTATACATAGTAGGTGTACATATATACATATATATATATATAGTGTACATATCTAAGTTTGAGTCACTCAAACTAGGTGCAAAATGCTGACTTCAGAGTCTGAATCCCCGTCCCTGACCTGCTTGCCGGTCAGCGGCATCTCCAACTCCCGGCAGGGCAGGACCTACGCGCACACGAGAGATCGCATATCCGATTAGACGTCATTTTCCTTTCTTGTGCAAAGTCCAACCGTCCACCCCGTGGCTACCGGTTCGGAGCACGGTGTCCAAAAGAGGACGTTCGGTGAAGTCCTCTTGCGGGAATCCCGCCGGGTTCCTCCCGAGCGCGTGAGCAGGGTCCAGCGGGGTCTCCCGAGGGGCTGGAGGACCTCGCTGGGGACAGCCGGGAGGGGCGCTGGCCGAGTCAGGTCTAGAGGACTCTTCCCCGAAGGCGACCGGACCCCCGCAGGGTGAGGGGGGGCGGGGAAGCCACCGCACGCTAAAAACTGGACGCCCGCTTCAAAGCTGTTTAAAACCGCTGCTTGTCTCACACACATCTTGCCTTTTTTCAGGCTAGCTGCAATAATTTTTTTCTTCTGTAAAATATTTTGTAAACGACGACAACAAAAAGCTATTATAAAAAAGGGGGAAAACAAAACAAAACAAAAAAAAAGAACGCTGGCATTACGATCAGGGGACCCTGTCACCGTTGCCACCACCCCCCCCGCCGCCCCTCCTCACGCTGCTGTCACCGAGTCGGTGCAAAAGAACCTTTTTTTGTACAGAGATATATTTTTTATGGAGAATTTGTAAAATTATTAAATATGCTGTAATTTTTTGATTAATGTAGGTACATTGTTAAAAAACAAAAAAAAGAAAATAAATGTTTTTACAATACAGAACTGTAATTTTCCCCGTGTAAAATGTACCCTCCTCTCTAGCCGATTTTCAGTTCCAACCCTATTACACATGTATTAATATCAAAGTGGCCTGGTAAAAATGAACAGTATCTTTTCTGTCGAAAAAAAAAATTATAGAGTGTAATATAGCCTGTGCGATGCCACCGATCTTTAAAGCAAATCAGAGTTCTAATTAATTAAATATTTAATTTTAGATTTCTGTTTCTCGGTGTGACTTTGTTTCCGCTTTGGTGCGCGCACCTAGGTGCGTGGCCGGCGTTTGCGAGGATCCTTTACCGTGTTCAGAACGAAGCCCGGCAGCTTCCCAAGACATTCCCATCACCGCAGTCACGATCAATAAATAGCACGTTTGCGGGGAACCGGGGTTCACAGGACGGTAGCGACGAAGCCGCAGATTTCTCGGCGGTCTGCACGAAAAGCCAGGAGAGCCCTCGGTTTCTTCCAACCCAAAACCAGACCTGTGTCTTTGTCATTTTTTCTCGATTTGGGAGATCTTTTTATTGTGAACTTTCACAACACCGAAAAGTGGCATGTAAGAGAATCACAGACACATCGAACAGAGCATTTCGAACACCACATTCGAGGGAGGCTCAGAAAAGATGTTCCCTCGTATAAACTCCAAAGCCCAGAGCCGGCCCCTCCCTCCGTCCACTTCTGGGCTGAGCAGAGACCCCCGGTTTTAGGAGTCCTCAGTGGGCCATTGAGCCGGACGTCTGGCAGTTAAACAGAACGATACACTAATTTTCCTGAGAGTCAAGTTATCACAAAATGAAAAAAAGAAAAACCCAATAATAAAAAAAAGTATCTGTATTGTGGCTTCAAAGTAACAAAACTTTGATGTCCAGTTTGCAGTTTGGGTCCATGCAGGCCGGCAGCCGTGACTCGCTGCCCTTCACTGGGGACCTGCCGATCTCCGGGTGACCTGCAGACATTACACATAATCCCGTCACCCAGCACAGTAGGTCTGACCGTTTTCATATTTCAGATGACAACAGCACAGATTCAAAAAAAAAAAATTAATGCACTCGAGGACACACACATATATAGAACAGGTATTCGAGGTCTGGTTTCTCTTGTTTCAACATTCTTCTTTTTCATGAAAAAAAAATCACATTATTAAATCTACCAGTGTTCTCTTTTTTTTGCAATTAAACTCTTTTCTGAGTTTTTCTGCCATTCTACCTGTAATTTATTTTTACGTCATTTGGTAAATAATTGCCACCCGCGAAGAATTCTAAGGGAAAGAAATACTCTGTTATTAATTATCAATCCATCTCACGGGTGGATTTCCTGCACAGAATGTGTCCTCGGGAGTTATTTAGCGTATGGGGCTGGAACCCGGGGGCTCCGCAGTTGTCCCGTGGGTCTCGGTCTGCACACACTGAAGTCGCAGGAGAGCTTTGCTTCTGACTCACCTTTCCGCTGACACATCCTGAGACTTGACTGGGGATTAAACTTTTGTTCCCCCAAACCTGACCACTACGTCCGGGATACTTAGCACGTGGCAGAACGGGGCCAAGCTTGAGCAGTATTTATTTGGATCAACTACTAGGTGAGACTATTTAGTACCCCTACAATCTTTGTGATGTTAATGTACAGTTACGTGGGAGGATATATTTTAATATATTAGAAAAATGTAAGTGAAAACCGAAAGATTTTTGCCATAGTTTAGCGATTGCATTGATATGTGGGACACTCTTAGGCAATCTTGTGTGGTGATAGTTTCCATTCACCTCTCATATCCAGTCTTTCCTGGTTTGTTTGTTAGCTGCCTAGAATAGATACCACACTGGAGCTGAGTATGGCTGTCGAACTAAGCTGCGAACAGTACACTGTAAGGAGTTTCCTTAAGCAGTGGAAAATTACCCTTCAGCTCTTCATTTTTCCTCTGGGCTAGAATATGGATGTGAATGTGAATGCTGGAGCATGAGCAGCCATTATGGGTCGTGAGGTGGATCGTAGAACAACAAGCTGGAAGCAGTCTGGCTCCTGAGGATCATGAAGTCACCAGACCAGCCCTGGACTTCATTTACACGAGTGAGTAACAGACGTCTAGTTTGCTTTTAACTGCTGTTATTTCTGGTCCATCACAGACAAAACCACCTCATACTGACTGTATTAGCTAGAGACATGCTTAGTCCAGCATGGTAGTAACCACAGGTGGTCATTAAATATGCACATAAGATAGGACCAGCTCGCACTGAGAGCGTGCTCTAAGTAGGTATCAGATTCAGAAGACTTAGGATGACAAAAAGAACATGAAATATACCATTAATGATTTTAAATCCATTGCACATTGAAATCATAATATTTCATACGTTGAATTAAATGAAATGCTTCTAGAGGTAATCTTACTCCTGCTCTTCGATGACTTTTAAAATGCGGCTCCCAGGAAAATCATGGTCGTGCACGTGCCTCCCGTGTGTGGCCCACGTTGTGTTTCTGTTGGACGGTGCCGAGCTGTGTCCTTGCAATCCCGTGTACCTGGTTCCCTGGGTTGCTCACAACACTGCGCTTACCCTGACGCCCGCGCCTCCGAAGCCGGAGTCCCCGGCAAGTCCCGGCGAGCCTGCGGCCAAGGGACGGGCGGTCACGGTGGAAACAAAGGCAGACACAATCAAGCGTTCGGAGAGGGGCCCTGCGACCCTCACCCAGCAACGCAGCCTCCCCGCCAGGGTCTCACTGCCATTTTAGGGTCCTCCTCTCTCTCTCTCTCTCTCTTTTTTTTTTGTTACGTTGGGGCTTTGAAACTAAAGGACACATTAAAAAATAGGATTATGAACACTTGTGCTTAACTAATTTAGTTAAATTACTTTAGGGGTAGTGTGGGGGTAATTTATGTGTGTTCTATAGACAGAAACAGACAGACATAAATAGGCTTTTACTGCAAAAATAAAAATAAAAAAGATATGGTCACCTTTTGCTTTTCTTATTGTTCTGGAGAAATGGCTCGTGTGTGTGTGTGTGTGTGTGTGTGTGTGTGTGTGTGTGTTTCAAAGACCAAAACAGATGTTTTGGAGTAAGCGGAGTGGAAACATCAGAGTAGCACATGCCTCTGTGAACATTTAAATGGTTGGCACCTGGCTCCCGCCACTCAGAGAGCAATTTAAGAGCCTGTGGAAAAATCAAACCTACGCTGTCGTCGCTGTCAGGATGTCAGATTCTGAGGCGGTTGCCATAGTTTCCTGCGCATTTGTTCTGAGTCGCAGGTGGGAACACGGATTCTCTCTCCCTCGCCTCTGAATCTGAGTCACAGACCCTAGTGGAAAATCTCCAATAAAATAAAATAAAAAATGTATAAATATATAGGACCCAAACCTTGGAGCTTTGGACCAATTTTATCCCAATACACGTAGAAAGTTTTTTCAAAAATGTAAGCCGAACGGATTTCGTGCTTTCAGACGTTACTGGTGTCTGAGAACTGTTGAACCGGGGTTGTCTACCCCGTTGCAGCTCATTCCACGAGCAGGTCCCCCGGCTCGCACGGACCGCATGTGCGCGGAATGCTGACTCTGAGAGACAGGGGTTGGCTGCGCTAGACAGAACGTGCCGGAAACTGAGTGGCAGCAAAGTGGCCGCGGGTGGGCACCCTGCAGTGCTCCCGTAAACCCATCACATTAGCTCGGACAGTTGTGCTATTGACGCTCCCTGAAACCGGTGACAACGCTGGCCGGCCGCTGTCTCTGCATGCCGTCATTTCGAGGTCGGGAGCTTTCCCCGCCCTCCTGCCTCTGCCTCATCTCTGGAACGTCCCACGGGACCGTGGCCGCCTTGCTGCCCTGCTAGTGAGGACAACAGCCTCGGGGAGCCACCTCTGCCTCCGGCAGGGGTGCTCATGCCACCTGCAGCACAGCCGGCCAGAGCCACACCTTCCGGGCCGGCAGCTCCGGGTCAGGCGGCCCGTGCCCTGCGCAGGGCGCGGAGAGCCGGGCGCCCTCCCCTCTGGCGGCTTCTGGTGAATAAACCCTTCTCAATGTGTTGCTTGCTCCTGCTCGATTTCCAGAGCTCCGGACTGTTTGGCCTTCATCATTTTGTCAATGTTTATACTTAAATTTTTTTTTTGGTGGGGAGGGACCCGCTGTTCTCTTTGTTCTACCACAGTGGGGGAACCCCGCTCGTCCGCTGGATGCTTGCAGGTGAGTTTTCGATCGATTTTGTTACATTCCACAGGAAATTTCTGATCAGAGTTAAACAGTACGAAATAAAACCTGCCGCTCAATTTGGGAAGATGCGGCTTCTATTTAAGGAACACGGCGGGTGCGTCGTTGGATTCTAAGTGTGTTCCAAAGCAGGTGACCCCGTGGTCCTGCCGGGATCTCCGGGACAACCAAAGAGGGAGGACAGGCACGTGAGGGTGCTGAGCCGACGTGAGCGTGGAAAGGAGGCAGGACGCTGGAGGAACTCAGACCGACTTCTGTCTCTCGGAGGTCCGAACTGTTTTCACACGGTCTTGGACAGACGAGTTAATTCATCTGCTCGGGTGTCGGGAATAACACCCCTGCACGGACACAGGCAGCCAGGGCAGCAGACTGACTGCCTTGTGCTCACTGAGACTGAAGTCTGTGACCTCCCCAAACTCACATACGGAAGCGCCAACCCCCCGTGTGTCTGTATGTGGAGATGAGGAAGCACCTGGGGTTACAAGAGGTCGGGAGGGTGGAGCGCTGAGCCCATAGGACTCGTGTCCCTGGGAGGAGAGACCCCAGAGCTCGCTCGCTCTCTGTCTCTCTCTCTCTCTGCCACGGAGGACGCAGCCCGACGACGCCACCTGCGCACCCAGAGTGGCCCCCACCGGTCACCGATGCC